>UZAN01041433.1:0-18547 GCA_900618425.1 Echinostoma caproni | reverse complement strand
CCAGTCAAAAGGGAAACCGATGTTTCCAAGTCGTCGGAGAACACCGCTGAACCATTGAAGGTAGCGGTTGCGCTGGGGAAGAAAAGTCAATACGTTTGGACATGTTTATTGGAAACTCATTTTTGACAGTGTATCTGTGGGATGTATCACAGGTACCAAACTTCTCTATTTCCTCAGACTGTAGGAATTTAACGAGCTCTGTTTCACACTCTGGAGTGTGTAAAATCGAATGGACGGCAGCTTGAACCAATCTCCGTCGAATAATTGCAGATTTGTGGTACCGAGATCGTCATCATGGTTGGGATTGGGTTTCTAGGGTTTCAAGCGTCTCAAATAGCCTCTGATGAGGAAGCTCTACTCATTACCTTCTCGTGGCGGAGATGCTTTCCACCAAAGTGAGAGGACGAAGAGCCGACATCCGGGGCTATAACCGGGTTGGTGAACCCCTGGTTGCTCATCATAGGAGAGTTGGCCAAAAACCCTGCTTCTAAATCAATCATGAGGAGGCGTACGAACCACACACACCCTCGAGGTTGTGTCAGTGGTCACCTGCTCGATTGGGCATCGACGTATATTGAGTACCTTGGACGTCTGACCCATCCGACAGGCGTATGATCTGATGAACTGGACACCGGCACCCAATAGATTGCGGTGTTCGCACACCGCCCAGCTGCCTTACGGGTCAGGCTTTGGCTAGACGAAGGCTCTGGTTGTGCATTCCCAAAGAAAATTCACCTGGTCTGGGCAAACTGACAGTATTCTGCCTACATGCAAATTGTGGAACTTTTGTATTCTTATAAAGATTATTGTACATGATTTGTTTGGCACACAGCCTGAACTTATAAGTGATATATGTATATCGGACGCGGCTGCTTGTAATAGTGTCAGAATTGAAACGTGCCTTTGTACCCAAACGGGAATCTTCATTGATGTTTTCATGCTTATCCGGAGGAATTCTTGTTATTTTTAAGTCAATCCTGCTTCTATATTTACTTGTGATTTCACATTACTTTATTCTACGGCAAATAAGTGTACTCGGTATACCTCTAGTTCTGTGTTGTTCCTAAATGGCTGTTACTCTCAGGAACGATTCATGAAATCAGGTGGTGGTAGCTCAATGGTTTAATCGCTGTCACTGTCGTGTTTCGGACCCTGTGGTCCGAGGTTCAAGCCCCATCACTGCCAACCAATTGTGGCCGTAAGCAGCTTTGTTGTCGTTCGGTTCAGTACCAAGTCTGACCTAGCGGGGCCTTATGTGGTTCACCACTCCAAGGCCTGAGAGGCTTAGATTACCGGTGAAATATCACTGATCAGCAAGTCTTCTTGACGATGGGGTTTCGCTCCGTCAACTGTTCGTCACACAGTGGTGTGTAACAAAAAAGTGTGGTGAGATGGGAAAAAGGAAACAATTTTTCAGAGGTTACTAAACCAGACTTCTCGAACCTTCAAAGAGAATAAAATCCTGGAGCAAACGGTACTTTCAGCAAATGGAAAATCAAAGCGGAACTCTATCTATTCTTTTTCCTCGTGAGGACTGAAAACGGACAAAAAGAGAGATGCCCCAAATCGACCGATATTTTCTCTCCTTTGCACACTATTCTAATTTAGAACTATTAGTTTAAACCGTCTCACTCGAGTAATGGATTGCGCAATCTATTCGAGCAATTGATATTGCATTATATTTGAGGTTTCTGCTGCACCTGTATCTGGAGCGTGCTTTCAATTTCGCTCACCTTAACCTTCACATCGATGTATAGTCACAGTTTATTTTTCAAATAGATTGCATTCCATAGATTGAGAAAGTATACTAAGAGCCAATGGCTTTCGTTTGCTCCACAGGCTTGAAAATTTGTTCACAAATTTTCAATCGCCAGTCGAGATGACATCTTAAATGTGTTTTAGATTCTCAATATTTGTGCAAATTTGTTTCGCACATTCAACGCTCAAAGCGGCTGAATACCTAGATAGGAGAATTCCGCCCAGTGATAGGTCTTCAATTACGAGAGGATTTATTTTCTTCGTCAGTGCCTATGACGCAATATCGTTCGTTCCACGGCGCTTGTGGATCACAGAAAACTGATTGATCTCAACCAGGAAACCTGGAGGACCACATGCATATCAATCCAATGAGCATGACGATAGCACAGATGTGCATGGATTTTTTATGAAGTTCAACCAATTTACACATAAGGATCGGGTGAATCATCGATTGGTTACGGGAGAACAGCACATGTAACAGCTGAAAGAAGAACCAACCTGACATGTCCATAGAAAATGAAGGACACTTAAACCCTGAAGGGAATTCAACAATTTGTACGATCTTGTCCTAGTTGCTGAATATGATGGCACTTGGATCAGCAACCACGTGAATCACGTGACTTTATGGGATGAAGAAGAAATCCTCATCAGGAATCTTAACCTTCGAATTTGAAGTCACAAAGAACAAGTATTTAGAGGAACGAGAAACATCTGAAAAATTGTGAACCCAGCTCTAAGCCAGCTTTTTGTCTTTTCCACTTTGTTTTCGTCACTTTTTCTCCCTTTTATTGAATACGTATAAAATGATACACTTTTCAGGAATGAGAAAGCGGCCAATCAAAGGTCTACCATTCAACACACAATAGGGAAGTCAGGCAGTGGTGATCGGATTTGAACCCAAATCCTTCGAGGTGATAATCTGGTGTCGTTTCGACCGGGCCACCATCGCACAATACTGGGAGGAAAATCAAGCATTCTATCAGAACACAAGAAAAATTCACTCAAAACTCTACTTTATCCAAAATATTATCTTCCTGTTTGCTGATAAATGACGGGTTACTATGGTCATTGACAAAAGTGACAAAAGCATTCAAATGGTTGAAAATAAAATACTTCCAGATATAAATATTTGTCACCTAACTGACATGAAACCCAATCACAAATTCGGAAAGTAAAATGGAAGCCAGATTGAAACGAGTGGAAGAATTGTGTGAAATAGCCAGTGACCAGCAATGATGGATCAACCCTAAAAGCTGCGCTATCGTACAAGTTCAAGGATTGCCAATAATCCGACTGAAGAATGTTATTTCACGCCTAGGATTGGCTGCATAGACGCTGTCCTAATTATTTATCAAAACAACAGAAACCGCTCTTGACAGGATACGTGATCAACTCAAAACAGTTTTTCTTTCGATAAGCTAAAAACCACAGGCACAATAGAAGATGACATCAAGGTGTCTTTATGTTTCTCCGATTTGAGTCTTTCCATTGATTTGGATCTGGCAACATCCGGACTAAGGAAATTGAACGATTAACGCACACCAGGGCAATCAGTATGAGGAATTGCATTCTGCGAAGTCAGACGGTTAGGCCTAGGATGAGGCTGGTCCCTAATCAGTAAAGATTTCACCTCGGTTGGTGATGAAGCATTTGTAAAACAAACTCTCGTACTAGAAATGAATTCACCGTTCCGGAGCAACGATAACCAGTTCTCAATGGATCGTCAACAGGATCTACTTCAACCTGAGACCACAATACATCAGTCGTAGGAACCCTGAAGACCAGAGTCAAGTTAAATTACTCACAAAGCTAGTTTGCGATATATCACATGTGAAAAGAGGGCGGCAGTGTTACCAGCAAACAGCTGATCAATGGGGGTAATATTCTGGCGTTCCATCTGTGGGATTTTTGCTTTTAGGCTATTCATTCGGACCAATGGAATGGCGCACTGCTGATGAGAATCGAAAAGGTCGAACAACTGCACAGTGTTTCCCAAGCTTACTTGTAGATTGAATCGATTCAATTAAAGAACGGTACAGAGACAGTACATACTCAACAGTTTTATTAGTTCGTGATTTCTGAACTCAAAAGATTTTGCCGTACCCCCACCTCACACACTTCGTTTCAGGACATCCGTGTCATTCAGTGCACTTTTCGACACAATGAGAACAACGATTCGTTTGGCTACACCAAAACAATAAATTTCATTCTGATTGATTTGAACTAGATCAGTAGTGCATCATACAGTCGCTTATATCACCGGTAAACAATTCTCTCATATGATTGGTAATTGGCCGGTATGTCACATTAATCATTGATTTTATTGTGGTCGTGGGAGAAGAATTACGTCAATGCTTTCTTTATCGAAAGTATACTTACATTCAAAGAAGTCAAGAAAAGTCTTGTAAGAATAGCAGGGAAAAGAAAAAAGTACAAAACCGAGGAAATTTCTTTTCAGTGAATCGATTCAGATAATAAGATGCGTAGTGCAGTCATTCAAGCGAATAAAAACACTTCACATTTAACTCACAATTATTTCTGAGTGGTGTTGTGAGATAACTCATATTTAGTGATTTAAACTGATATAATGTCTGATATAAATGTTTTTTTAACTTCCTTTTTTCTACTCATTGAATATACAAATGTACAGTCAACTTTTCAGGAAAGGGGCTGCAGCCATACAAAGGCTGTTTGAGGAAAATGCACATGGAAGAAGGACAGGTGACGGTGGAGGGGTTTGAACCCGGGACAACCAGGTCACTGGTTGGCAACTTAACCACTTGGCCACCACGCCACATCCGCCGAGTGTATGGTTGAACTGATGAACTGAGGATTGTGTGTGAAGGTGAAGTCCAAAGGATAGTCAGTTCAAATCAATAAACTTCCTAATGGTAATGGAAGTTGTGTTTCGATTAGATGACAAATTTTGTCGTGCAGCAGAGCACATGAAGCATGAACGAAAAAAATTTGGAAGCACAGCTGGATATCTGTTATGACCTAGTCGGGTCTGTTTGGCGGTGCAACTCTAACTGACGATCTCGAATGTGGAACCACAAAGAAGAAAACTGGTGTGCAAGGGCACTTCCCACTCACTTGGGCGTCTAGCAGTGGATCAGATCCTCTTCATTGATCGAATAGGGAGAAGTCATTAATCGAGAATGAATAATCAGGAAGTGAATATATGAACATAAAATCAGTGAATGAGTGAAAGGTAGGAATTGAGAGAGGTATTTACAGTAACATAGAGAGCTATCGCATTGAAGGTCAGTGCTTGAACCAGGAGGTTACGTTACACTGACGACTAAAGCTTCATAATCTTAATTGTTCTGAATTCCAAAATGAAACTTTTTCGCCAATTCCTTGGTGATGAAGGCCAGCGTCATTGTGACGCATTGAGTATTGGTGACGATATGACTTTGGATAAAGCACTCAGTACATTCAGTGAACTTCGGTGCTCTGGACCCAGTACATATAGTGCCAAATATTGTTTGTTCTAAACTTCACCAAAACGCTGAAGCAAACGCCAACGATTTTATCAAAAAAAATACAACAACCGCTACCAGACAGTCGGTATAGTGAAATACAGAACAACAAGATAGAAAAAAATGGCGATTTATTGCCTGATAACTAGAATACGGAGCGACCGTACTAGCGAGAAATTACTATCAGAGGACGAAACTAAACTGTTCTGGGAAAGGGCGTGTGCAATCGTCCCACATCAAGAAAACATCAACAATCAATTGAATCAGTTTTCCCAGAATCCAGACCCAGATAACGTGCAAGCAGTGACGCGGAAAATCATGTCACCCACAATATCTTCAGTCAGGGAGATTGTATGTTATCGCTGCCCAAATATAAACATGTATCAGCGGACGATTGTCGACACAAGAAAACAGTTTGTCTCAACTGTGAGAAAATCGGGCATTTGGCACACGTCTGTAGAGCAGCACCACAGAGCCATCCGAATAGGAAGCTATTTGGGAAGCCTGTTACTGTTTTTCATGATAATAATAATAATAACAATAATTCGGGAAATGGAGGCTCATTTGACGAGATAAAAATACTACCATGACATGTGACTACTCACGTCCACCGCCTTAGTACATACAATTTGAAATCGAACGAGCGCCTGTTCAAATGGAAATTGATACCGGATCATTCGTGTCGATAGTAAGCGCCATGGCTGTCAAGAATTTACCCAGATTGACTAGTTGCCAGTCCACGTTAAGAAACTGCACAGGTCAAACAATCCTGGTTGGGGGTAAATGTGATGTGCATATACAGTTACATGGCGAGAAACGCATACTCCCAGTCTACGTTGTAGCAGATCAATGTTCTAACTTTTTCGGGANTTTCGGGAGGGACTGGATAAAGGCGTTCCCAAATGCATTGGATATAGTGAAGCACGTGGCCTCCAAAACAACCCTGGAAATAATACTCTCCAAACACGCTGGTGTATTTGATGGCAGCTTGGGAAAACTGACAGGTTTCCGAGCAAATATCAAACTGGATCACAATGCACAACCGCGTTTCACCAGATCACGCTACTTGCCATACGCACTCAGATCGAAGGCAGAAGAAGAACTGAAAAGATTGCAGAAGGAAGGAATAATTATGCCAGTCCAGTACTCTGAATGGGGAACACCGATAGTCCCCGTGAGCAAACCAGATGGTTCCGTTAGGGTTTGCAGTGAACATAAGCTTATTGTGAATCGTTTCTCCGCTCTGGACATATATCCACTCCCATTTGTGGAGGATTTATATGCAACATTAAATGGTGGCCAAAAGTTAACCAAAATTGATTTGAGTCATGCATATTCCCAAATTTAATTAGACGAATTGTCTCGTGCCCCGATAGCAATCACAACTTACATTGGCCTCTTTCAGTACACTCGATAACCCTTTGGAATTAATTCTGCGCTAGCAATTTTTCAAATAACTATCGATAACTTAATCAAAGATATTCTATTTACCTGTGCATATCTGGACGACATTCTTATTTCTGGTGATACAGACGAGGAAGGAACATTTACAGACAAACTGTTCTCGAGCGTTTACAGGAACACGGCCAGAGGCTGAAACGATCCAAATGTGAGTTCATCTGTGATTCTGTTTGTTACCTTGGTTACCGTCTTGATACAGATGGACTGCATATCATAGAGGATAAAGCCAAACCCACATTAGAAGCTCTAGAACCTCGAAACTTAATAGAACTTCGTTCCTTCCTTGGCATTACCGTCGATTCCTCCCTAATAATTCTCAAACGCTCGAGCCGCTGTATACTTTACTACATAAGGATAAACCATGGGTCTGGGGCCACTCACAGAAAAGAGCTTTTACTGATGCCAAGCTCTTGTTAGGATCATCGTCATTTTTGGCACATTTTGACCCAAACAAACCAATTTTGATTCAATGTGATGCATCTCCATCCGGCGTTGGTGCCGTGTTATGCCATCGCATGGAAGAAAATTCAATAAAACCCGTAGCTTTGCTTCAAGAACACTACAAACTGCCGAAAAGAATTACTCTCAACTGGTTAGAGAAGCCTTGGCTGTGATTTTCGCCGTAAAACTTTTCCATTCGTACATATGGAGCCCGTTCAGGATATACACCTACCGTAAACCCCTGTTAGCCATACTGGGCGAATCGAAGGAAATCCAGCAGTTTTACTCTCCAAGATTGCGGAGATGAGCACTTCTCTTAGGTGCTTACAAGTACGAGTTGCACTATATGATAGGGTCCAGTAACGTAACGGCAGACGCACTGAGTCGCCTTCCATTACCGACCAAAGTAAAATGCATGGACTCCCCGAGTTGATTAATCTCATGCAACACCTGGATACTACTCCCATTAAGAGCAAAGATATTCAGTGAATGACAAACAGCGATCCATCTCTATCTACGGTAAAGTGATTTATACTCTTGGGATGGCTTAGCGAGGTTCCTAATGGGCTACGATCATTCGTGCAACGTAAAAANGTTGATTAATCTCATGCAACACCTGGATACTACTCCCATTAAGAGCAAAGATATTCAGCGAATGACAAACAGCGATCCATCTCTATCTATGGTAAAACGAATTATACTCTTGGGATGGCCTAGAGAGGTTCCTACTGAGCTACGATCCTTCGTGCAACGTAAAAATGAACTCAGCTTACACGACGGTTGTATTTTCTTGGGAAGCCGTATAGTCATACCCCGAATGGCACGACCACAACTGTTGCGTGAACTGCACAACGCTCACCCTGGTGTTATCCGAAAGGAAGCCCTAGCAAGAAGACATTGTTGGTGGCCACGGATCGATCAAGATATTGAGGATTTAGTATGGAATTATGATGTAAGCCAGAAGCACCAAAGTCAAACCCCCCAGGTCCTATTCATCCGTGGCGTTGGCCAGATAAACCGTGGCAGATGATACATGCAGATTATTTTGGCCCTATAAACGGAGTGATGTGCCTGGTCATAGTTGATGCTTACTTGAAGTGGATAGAAGTTTATTCAATTAGTCATACTACGGCAGAGGCTACGGTTTCCAAGATGCGTTCTTCTTTTGCAACATTCGGTATTCCAGAAACAATTTGCACAGACAATGGAACATAGTTTACCAGTGAAGAGTTTCAAAAGTTTCTCCGCAGTAATGGAATACAGCATATGCGGTCAGCTCCTTATCACCCAGCATCGAACGGCAGTGTAGACAGTTAAACCTGGCGTTCTCAAACAGAGTGCAGGAATCCTGCAGACCAAACTGGACAGACTACTTTTTGCTTACCAAACAACTCCTACAGAAACCACCGGGCGATCCCCAGCTGAATTGATATTTCGTCGTACCTTCCGAACAAGATTACGTCTACTGTTCCGTTCCCCCAGAGCAAGAATAGAAAGACAGCAGGAAAAGTTAAATGCACAGTCATCTCGAATTGAAAACCGCTTATATAATGAGTCCGATCCGGTTTATACGAGACTCCCACATGAGTCCATATGGCATCCAGCTACAATCGTTTCATCTACTGGTAACGTCACTATTCTGAAGCTCGGCGATGGGTGAATTGTTTGCCAACACTCTGACCATGTTCGACCTCGCGTAACTGAAAATTTTCGAAGCGATGATAATCCACTCAGAACAGAGCAGCCGACTAATTCTCTAAGTCCACCTTCACAAACTACAAATGTCCAATCAACAAACCCGCTCTACGCAGATCCCAACGCATCCCTAAACCAGTTGATCGCTATGAGGTAACAGTTTACTACGTTATCTAAAAGACGGAGGGATGCTACGTACGCATTCGTCTATCAGTTCCCATTGATCGTCCAATCACGTGCCACAGTTGTTCACGACAGACACTGACTAATACTCTTCCGATCCGTTTTGTCCATGCGCCAGCTTGATCTAATTTGTTGGTCATCGTTTAATCGATTGATGTATTCTCACGATCATTCATTAAATCATTAACCCGATTCCAGTCCGCACGCTGTCTTGTGCGTTCTGATTTCTTATATTGGGCTACGGATCCTAAATTGCTGTGCATAGCGTCGTGGTTGGAATTCGGTCTTAACAAGAATTGAACCCGGGACCTCACAAATGGAACTGCCCAGATCATTTTTCATTTAGCGAGCGTCCTGCGGGTATCAGACAAGTGGATTTAGTCGGATTACCTACTACCTGTGAGATCCTGTGTTCGGTTCTCAATTTTGTTGATGGATTCGTTGTGCTTATGCGTTAAAACAATATCGAAACAAATGCCCAGTGCTTTTCAGTTCACGCTTCTGCCCACGGAAAAGTTCATCGCATACAAATTCGTACCGCAATGGCTCTCCTCTGTTCATGTATCAGTCTGTTCCCTTCTCTGCTCTGTCGTGACTCAGTGTTTCCTGATTTATGTATCTGTTTGTTTGTTTCTTCTACGCCAAGACACCTAGAATCACAACAAAACGATTTAAGGAAGTATATCGTGCATTTTCTAAATTTGTTCTTGGCTGTACAAATTTCCGACCAGGATAAATAGCACGTGAAGCCGGGCAGTTCCCACATTTGAGTTTCGTGTTGGAGGTTGCGATTTGGTTGATGACAGTACTGTTAAATATTACATGAGAAAGTGAATAAATCCTTATTTCAAAGGTATGCTCCAATTGATCAAAGTTGTGTGCGGGTGCAGGGCGCATGGGGGACGCTTCACGAAAACTATTTGCGTGAGTACTGTGTCGTTTGACTCTTTTGTGAATAAAAAAAATTCATTTGGTTGTATTATATACCTTGGTGGATAGAAAAATCTGAGGTTCAAATTAGCATTTTTGTGAGATTGTGAAACGTTCAGTAGCCTAGGTGGGATTCGAACCTACGCACGATCGCTGCCTACGCTTTTGTATAGCGCACGCTCTACCAGCGGAACTAAGGGGCTACACCGAAAGCATTGATCTTTTCACATTTTCACAATCTCAACATAAAACTTTAATCTGCCAAGCAACCATTTTCACAATTAGCATTTGATTATTTATCAAGAAATAATTGTTGAAGTCAATTGCTTATAGTTTGATTCAAACTGCTGTGTAATTTACCCATTTTAGATTGCAAAAGGAATGATTACAATGCGTAAACTGTTTTCTGTCTCTCGTTTTCATTTAGTTGCTGACACATGGGTTTTATTCATTACTTTCTTACAACAAATAACAGCTAAGCAAGGATACGCAAGGTCTTATCGATCGCTCACAGCAAACCTACCTTGTATGCTCAAAAACCTGACATTAATACTTGGCCTTCCCTGGCTGTAACCAATCCTGTTCAACCACACAGACACACAATAATAAAAAAATAATGATATATAGAACGATTTCGACTTGTTCCTGCACAAATTTCATCGGAAATTTGATGCGCGCCCTTCGATTGGTTGCGCTGCGTTTTGTGTGTTCGTCGTCATTGGATTTTATGATTATCTCGATGTCAAACATGTTCCGGACCTATACCTATTCTCGTCAGGATATGCTTAGATTGAAATCTGGTAATTCTGTGCCTGCTTGGAGAATATGGCAATCATGATTGAATCAAGAAGCGCACGTGTGCTGGATGGCAATGTGCGCTTAATAGCACCTCTCCTGCTAAGATGACCGTGTCGTCATTGGTCAGTACCAACGTTCGCTCTCTCTTCGCAAAGATCTCGGATTTAATTTCCTCACCGAAAACATGCATACATTACAACACATGTGTCGTATGCATACAAGAAACCTGGTTAAATCAAAACGTTGAGCAGAGAGATGGTTTCGACTGTTACCGGCAGGATAGACAACATAGCGGGAAGAAAACTGGAAGTGGTGTGGCAACGTACATCAACACTCTTTGGTGTGGCAAGTCTGAAATGATTTTCAGCTATTCTGAAAAATCCGTTGACAATTTATCCGTTTGTTATTATTCCAGTTTTTCCCGATATGAAATTACAATTATCACTAATGTGCATATACCTCCTTTGTGCCCTAAGTCAGATATATATTGTCTTTCTTTGATCATTGCATCCCGTTTTCGGTTCTAATATTAGATGAAAGTCTTCATTTGGCTGTTGGTGACTTCAACCATGCAAGCATTTTCCCTCTGCTTTGTTTTAGCTTGTCTGATTTGTCTCATTCTTCTACGAGAGGCAGCTCTATACTTGACCGGGTAATCACAAACCATCCCACTTTATTTTCTCTCAAACTAATGGCCTCAGTCGCTACCAGTGATCATTGTGTTCTCCTCTTAAGACCGAAGATATACTCTCGCTCTGCATATCCAACATTCACACGATCAAACCAGATAAGGTTTCATCTCCGTAACTTTTCATCAAACCGCAATTCTCTTCTCTGTCGTTCCATAACGGTTGCCCAATCTTGGTTTGCTTCTTGTTCATCATTTCTTCACTGTTTTCACCGAAACGATGAAATCGATTTTCCATTTTTGCTGTCCCATGGAAACGCTGTTTGTTTGCAACGGCAAAATTGCATCTCCTCCCTTGAACTCACTACGAAGGCAAAATGAACGATCCCATCAATCTCACCATCCATCTGCTGTAAAGTACTATTCTAACTTATTCAAGGCTGAGATAACAGGTTTAAACAAGGCGTTCGCTTCCCAAATCCTGCAAAGAAAAAACACAAGGTTTCTGTGGCAAGGAAGTTGTCTTCTCTGCGGACAAAAAAACGTGAACAGTGATGCTGATGTAAATAGCCTTAACGCTGCATTTCTTTATTCGTCTAACGATACCCAGATACCCTCTTTCCCATGTGCGGTTTCCAATTCTGATCTGTTCCCTTTTTCTAATGATGAAATTTTGAAGCTTCTACGTTCTTTCAAACCATCTGCGGGCCCTGATGGTCTTTCCCCGGTATTTCTCAAGTTCGGAGCAGCCCCTCTAACTAGCATGATGACATCCCTCATAAACGAGTCTCATTCTGCACAGATGATCCCTGAATCCTGGCGACCAGTGACCATAATACTTGTTCCAAAGACCTCATCCTCAACCGTTCTTTCAAAACATTGACCTCTGTAGTTCTAAATTGACTGAGAAGGCCATCCTGAGTCGCTTACAATCAGTTGTCATCATTCCCCATGGTCCTCAGTTCGCGTATGAACCAAACAGATCCACTTTGGATGCTGTCTACTCTGGTCCATTTTATAAGCACGTCATTGAACAGCTCTACCATATCTGTTCATTACGTTTTTCCCGATTATTCGTCTGCTTTTGATTCTGTGTCCCAGTCATCCTTCCTTTTTAGGGTTGAATCTTTTGGCGCCCCGAGACAACTACTTTCGTGGCCTTCTGAAGGAATCCAATGCACAATGCTGGGCAGGAATACTTCCAGTCCTCTATTCAATAATTCTGGTGTGTTTCAAGGTGCTGTTCTCTCTCCGTATCTTTTCTCGGCTTTCATTGATGATCTTTTCGTTCCACATCCTGCTCATATCCAAAAGTATACTGACAATGTTGTTTTATGTCAAACCGTTTCTTCTTTTTCGGAATTTTCTTCCCTCACTGAAAATCTGTCCCGAGTCAAACGGTTTTCAAACCTTAATCTTAATTTCTCCTAGTGCTTGGGGTGCATTTTTAGTTCTTCCCGCTCTACATTCCCGTCCGACTCTGTAATCCCTAATTGTAACCTTTGTCTAGAGTGACCTCGGCCAAATATCTGGGTGTTACTACCGATAATAATCTTCGGTGGTCGACACACATTTAGTGCTGTATGGGAAAACTTCGGCGCATCTCCTTTCAGCTCCGAAAGCTCAGACAACTTCGCATTCCCTAACAAGTTTTGTTGTCTTTCGGTAAATAATGCATTCTCCCTATTTACTTTACTGCTCTCCTACAGTGTTCCTCGATCTATTGAAAAAAGACTGTTGTGAACTGATGATAATAAACCGTGCATTTTTAATTTCTGCTGGATCAATAATCATGGAACTTATTAACGGTCATATGAAATCTTGCCTGACCTTTGCCAATAAGATTCTAAANTGTCGCTCCCAGTCGATCACCCGTTCCTCTTATCGATATCTGCCGTCTCGAATAAACATTTATAAAAACTCCACTGTACCGTATCTGGCGCATATCCTGACGTGTTATAAGTGAATTACATCAATCTTTCATTGAATGAATCAAACTTCAGAGACATGTTTTTACACAGCACTCCACAGAAGTTGTCTGTACTTTTATGTTTTCTTCGGTGTACAATTTTTAACTGAAATGTAAGTATATCTCAGTGTGCAAAGTTATACAAATACAAATACGAAATTCGCGGTGAGCTGGTGATAGACAATTGATAAAACATTCCATGCTAGGAACAGTTGGGAAATATTACAAATGAACTCTTGGGTGATCGATTGCATGACAACTATAGGCCACCACAAAACCATATCAACCAGGATAGATAATGCTAACCCGTGTACATAGAAGTTGTGAGATNGAGATGATACATATGTTTACTTTAGGGTTGTAAGATCACATGGGTTCAATAAGTGTATCAACGGTGCTTCCTTGCTAAACAAAGCTCTCCCTTCCTCTAAGACCGCTGTCTGCAGCGATTTGGACACACTATATACTGCTTGCATACGGTATTGTTTGAAGAAACCTACTGCCCCGCAGCTTACACGAGATGGCGCTGTTGTCTTGTTGGTCATTTGAAAGTGTGGATTTGTGCTGTCGGTGAAGACTTGGAACATGTTGGCAAACATTCGATCTACAGTACTACTCACTATTGGAACTAAAACCGGGCAAATTTCCACACCGATCTGGCATCTAATTACCTAGCTCTGGTGGAAGATGACTTCCTATTTCCATGCACTTGACTCACTCCCTAGTAGGAGTATGTCATCTACAATTTGGTGGTGGTGGTGGTGTTTAAGCGGTATTCTAGGGTCGTGTGTTGAATTCCACAACAGCCGCTCCATTTTTTATTCGGGGTATCATTGAGGATTCAGTGATATATTGATACAAAATAGTTTGATATAATAATAATTATAATAAATAAATAATAAATAAATAAATAAATAATAAATAATATGTTTGGCACCCTGTACCATAACTAATATGTGTCATATCTTTTCGTCTTGCTCAGTTTTCAGCACAGTTGACCTGTCTTTACCCAATAATTATTTGTATATTTCCGTTTCACTGCAGAAGCCAACTGAAGATTGTCAACAGCACCGAAATTATTTTTGATCGAATTGACGTAGAGAATCACAGTGTTCGTATGACTGGATCTAGCCAGCTAGCCTGATCACGTGATTTTCTTCTTCGCTGTCGAGAATCCTGCTACCTACCTGGATGATTTATAACTATGGGATAAGATAAATCCAATGAACACTTTTCACGTGTCACACCGGAATGAAACACATTTTCTGACTGCTCGCTCACCCCAAACGGTTCACGGTTTGCGTGATGAAGAAGTTGAGTAAGATCGATTGAGACTTCACGTTATAATAAGTAGTATGTAAATGACTAGACAAAATTTCCCTTCCACTCAGTCACATACTACTCCTTATCAAATATTCTACCAAGACCATCAGGTCACGTTTGTTGCGGTTAGTAGCATCTAACCCATTTACAAAACATCGAATCATAGCATTGATTCTTCATAGGACTGGCTCTGAAAGAGCTGTCTATCCAATGGTCACCCGGCGTTGCAAACAAGGTTATTGTGACGAAAACCTCACGTTATATTACACACCGTTCCGCGGCCTTTCGATTTCCCATTGCTTTGCACTTCACCTGTTTGCTCATTTACTGTCCATGGGTGGAGAGTCTGTATCAGACGTGAGCAAGATAAAACATGTTCAAACCAAACAAACTCCCAGAGTAGCAATGCAATGGAATTTCGCTCCGATGATTCATTTGTATCAAGAACTCCGTGCTCACACGCTTTGAGACCAATGTTGAAGATGATACCTGACTGTTTTGGGCAACGGGACAGTTAACACTTCGCTTTAGAACCACCTGATTCTTAGTGAATCCGCGGAATGCGTTCAATGTGACCCGGAGATCTTCTAGACATCATACCAATGGACCATGAAATGGGGTTATTGGCACGTTTGATGCTTTATCGATCGGGATTGTGAGTTACGAGCTGTACAAAAGACACCGATTGCAGCTACTGTCTATAAATAACCAGAACATTTTATGCAACCAGTTCCCTTCAACATTTTGATGAGAGCAAGAAACAGCATAATGATCACAACAGGATGTGTTGAATTCGACTAGTTCGCGTTCATCACATCAGCTGTTTGGTTAGAGGAGTGACAGGTTTTGACAGGTGCCAGATTAACACATACACACATAGGGAAGAGAAGCCCGATTTATGTAATTTGATCAAAGCAGAAAGAAGACAAATGTCGCGAGATTTTAACATTTCGTTTAATCTTCTCAGTCGCTAACTTAAAACAAATAGGCACATATATAGAACATGGGATTACTCAATTATGATGAACAAACGTATACAAGCATACAAAGATTACCAAATTTAGAAGTAGAAGGTTCACTCCACGGTAAGTAGATTGTTTGTATCAAAAACTTCTGTGCTCACAGGGTCGATGAAGTAATCGAATAAGCAGTGCTTCACTAATCGTCAAAAGTTTAACATTTCGATTACGTAATAGTGGTATCAAAGACGAATTAGGATCAACTGTGTGTCTTGTTGCCATGATATGTTTTGCAACAGATGATCCTAGAATTCTGGCAATCACTTGGTCATCATTTGTTGGTTGCGTCATCGACTTCACCAACCACTTTGGAATATGTTCGGCCATCCGTTGTTTGTTCATCAAAATTGATTAATCCCATGTGCTATATATGTGCCTGTTTGCTTTAAGTCAGCGACTGAGAAGGTTAAACGAAATGTTAACATCTCGCGGCATTTGTCTTCTTTCTGTTTTGATCAAATGGGTAAATAGAACTCAGTGCTTCAAATTATGTATAATTTGACTGAATTCGTGGCTAGCCTCGGGCTGCCGTGGTAAATGTCATTGTCCTTCCGACCCCCCCCCTCCACACACAAACAACTTGTACTGATTCCGCTCCCTGTCCCTACGCCAAACCCGATTCGAATTAATGACCTTTGGCCCTTGTATTGATTCAGTCCTCTTCCCCGTGTGTGTTCGCTTGTCCCCAAACACCAGCCACTCTTTTCAAATAAAAGTGATCATAAATACATATGCACACAACTGATGATAGTACCACAAAATATTTAAATTCAACACATCCTGTGATCTTGTGCTGTTTCTTCTTGCTCTCGTGAAAATCAGTAAATTGTTTTCTACCTCTCCCGGAAGCAGTAGGCCCAAATTCGAATCTGAAGATACGTGTTTACCTGTTTTCATGCAGTGACGCTGCATACCGTATTTACTGAATCTGTCTCGGTTAAAATACGGGAGGGGAGAG
This sequence comes from Echinostoma caproni, assembly GCA_900618425.1. Lineage (NCBI taxonomy): Eukaryota > Metazoa > Platyhelminthes > Trematoda > Plagiorchiida > Echinostomatidae > Echinostoma > Echinostoma caproni. The sequence continues at coordinate 1,902 of UZAN01041433.1, read as the reverse complement.
ATAATACTTACAAAAAAGTGCTTATAATAAATTAATAAACTTGACGGAATACAGATAATTTCTACCTTTTCAGATGGGGTGTTTCAGGTCATTTAGTGGACGTGACGAGAGTGTTTCATCCCCTATACCAGGTTTGTGAACAACAATCTAAGCGGATCAAACATCGCATCCTGGCTGGTCACAGTGGAAGTAGTGGGAATTCGCACTCAATCCTCCCTTGTGTGCGCAAAAAAAACAATTTGTGAAGATATTGTGTCCACTCGCCTCTCCCAATCTTCGGCAAATTCGAACTAAACACCACACCGGAAACAGTAAACATTATCTATAAAGTAGTGGCCGATTGTGATGCACTAAAATATTTTCTTTATGATCAAACTGAGTTTCATAATGTTCAACACCTATATTAATACTTTAGACTTTGAAAATGCTTTATCTCTTGTCTACTTCGATCTACGTAGTTTATGGGCTGAATGAGTGTCAATTAAACGTTCACACGTCATTCGCTAATCGAAAAGAGGGAAATACGTAAAGCTTAATCAAGCGTCACAACTTTGAAATTTGCTAGGACATTCCACGGAAACCCCCTGCTCGTTTGCAAGGCGTCTGGTGAGATAAGGACTTGTACAATGTACGTAGATATTAATGCGATAGGGTAATAAGCGATATGCAAAAGGTATTGGGTTGTGAGAGCAGCATTTGGATAGATCGCCATCTAAAAGATGGATAAACTCGGGTTCAACAGAACTGAATGCTACCAGGCCCGTCCCCGGGTAGTGGATAGGGAGATACCTTCTCACTGAATTAGGTTAGCTGTGAATAAGCTGTGGCATACCGCATCAAATAAGCAGTAGCGAACAAACAGCAGTGGCACTACCAGGGTGTGGTGGGTTTCGGGTTGATTCCCTCGTTCCTGGTTCAAAACCGTATAAGCCCAATGACGGTATCGTGACAGAGGTCGACGTGACTGATCTTTTTAAAAATAAAGTCATTGACCCCACTTCCTCACTTCCGAGGCAAGGGATTACTTCCTGGTGTCTTGCAGTTCGCACTTGGTTGTGCAAAGGCTAGTGGTGCGACCTCAAAATTAAAAAAAACGCCGAGTGACGCTGGGGACGTCTCTCGAACCAAACTCCCAGGGAACTTCATGATCACGGTCATGATCATGTCTGGAGCCAGCCTATTCTTTCTAAAAAGCCAGTGACAGTAAAGTAAAGTAAAGTAATGGATGAGTTGCGTCAGAGAGGATTTTCTCTGCAAATTGGTCACTTGCAGAAAAGCGTGGTTTACATAGCTTTGTAAAAATAAACACGGCTAACAGTCGGCAGTCCACGATGAAGAATTTCGAAGTCTTTCTTAAGTGAACAGTCTCATTAAACCACCAAGGCATATTTTTGAACATAAAATAGAATGTAACGAACTACACTTGTTATCAGTCCTTCATCTTTTTTGGCTAATATATCACAATCTATATAACTCAGTAAATATACGGGAGGGCGGAGATACTACTTAAAAAAATAACAATAATAAACTAATAAACTTGAAGGATTATAGATAATGTCTACTGTTTCCCGTGTAGTGTTTAATCCGGATTTGCCGAAGATTGAGAGGGGCCGGTGAAAATTGGGTGGGTGGAGGGCCATCGGAGACAAAATGTCTTCACAAATTACTTTTGCGCACACAAGGGAGGATTGAGTGCGAATTCCCACTACTTCCGCTGTTGCCAGCCAGGATGCGATGTTTGATCCGCTTAGATTGCTGTTCACAAACCTGGTATAGGGGACAACTGCGCTCTGGTCGAATCTACTAAATGACCTGACTCAACAAGGTGAGAACAGATTGCGCTCGCACAATTGATTTTGTCACCCCAGTGTGTATAACCAGGCCGGATGATGCTCACGAACT
>UZAN01041432.1:33477-47484 GCA_900618425.1 Echinostoma caproni | reverse complement strand
TGTATCATTCAGTCTGTTCAATAAAAGGAAGTGAAATGAAAAGAAAAAGAAAAGATGGTGAAACAGCGTCGGAGTTAATTTTGCTTCGTTTCTCAAATTTAAAACCACTTATCAAGAGGGCCGAGGGGTGGGGTGGGGAAGGGTTGGGAGCAAATAAACATAGTTACATGCAAACATGACCATTGTGCCCGATGTGTGATCATCAATCATTAGTGTTCAAACACAAAGGAAATGATCTCCTCTTATTGATTTCCCCCGGGTTAATGAACACTGTTGTGCATCCGGTCTGACTTAATGATTAAACGAGAAAAGTTTCTCATGTACACAACAATGATTGTTGTTGTGATTGTTTCCAACCGAGTCATAACCCTGGAGACTAGTACTGAGATGAACAAGGTATGTCACCTGCAACAAGCTCACAAAGATAGGTTGTGCTATACCGTGTAAATGGAAAATGAAAAACGGTCTGATCACCTGTCCCGGGTTGACCGAATAAGTGACAGGCTTACTTTCTGCCCATGAGATCCCGGGTTCGATCCCCAGTTGGGTCGATGGATTCACACTGCATTGATGATACCCAATCAGGTCGAAACAGCTGTCCAATGCTTCCTAGTTTTTCAGTTCACGCTTAATTTGCCATATACACGACGAATTTACTTTTGAAAATGTGAACAGAGAAACTGGAACGCAGTGCACATTACTGTTTCCCGTCTTGTCTGTTCTGATCGTCTACTTCACATGCACTCATTGTATAGATAGATACTATCGCAACCAGCGAATCAATAGTTTTGCTGCTCAAAATATGTGTTTTGTTAGTAAGAATATTACCCGATCATGCAAAATTGTCTAACTGATTTTCCGACTTTTATATTCTATCTTTACCCTGTAGTTTTCCAGCAGTGAAGACGGATTTAAAAGCCATCTGATGGCAATTCACAGATTGAACTAACAGGCTATTTCATGAATTGTCGAATAGAACTGAATTGAATTTTGAAGGGACTGTAAGTACATGAAGGCTGAGAGCAAAACGTTCCCGGATACTCGGTGTAAACAAATATGAGATGCAGGTGAAGATTGCGAATACTGTTCAGTGATTGCAACTCACACAGAACCAAATATCAACACAGCCGGGAGCACAGTCCCGGAAACGTTTGCGCATACTAGGTGCCTCAGCAGCTCAGTGAGGAACAGAAAGCAGTTCGGATGATTTGGTGCCGCATAATGCTTGCAAAGTTTGATCGTGGACGTTCCAATGCAGTTTGGGCGATCGTTACTGATGTGCAATTTCGACCCAGAGATCAAGCGAAAATCGGCTCAGAGTCACCAACAAATGCAATGGAACCCTTTATTAAATTGACTGACGGGCATGGTCGAGCTGTTTCACCAAATGGTTTGAGTACATGGACCTGTGTGTGTGTAACAAATGAAACATTTTTAACATCCGGGAACTTGCTGCCCAGCCATCGTATTCCTTTTGATAAGGAGTTCCGAATCGTTTTTTTTTCTGGAATAGTTTCTTCACGATGCGTTTTGAAGTAAGTTCTCTCGAAAACATGCGTAGATTAGGACATCTCAAATACCGGCTGAATGATCAAAGATCAAAGATTTATTATGAGAATAACTTACATGCTCATGCTTTTCTCGTCCCACAGGTTTGTGGTTAAAAAAGATTGATACATACAATTCCTTGTGTAAAATGTTACATGATAAGTGCTTCTTCCACTGCGGCACGCAGCTTCACTTATGTTGGAATGTGGGATTTGCTAATGCTTTATCATGTCTCTGTTTAAAAGACCCGATGCTTGACGCATAGAAAACATGGGGTGGGAGAGAGTTCCAGAGCAAACACACTCTGACTGCGAATAACTGACGCCGGCATTCCAATCGGTATTTTGAGACCCCTAGTTTGAACGGATGTCCTCTAAACTGAACGTTGGGTGATAATTATAGCAGCGGGTGCCACGGATGGCTTAGGTTTAGCATTATTTGGTGTACCATAATCATATCTCCTCTGATGCGCCGTTAGTCTTTGGGATATAACCCCATCAACTTCAGTCTCTCTGTGTATAAATAACGGTTCAACCTCCTAACCATTTTGATGGCCATGCAGCATTTTGCAATCACGTTGTAGCTATTGATGCCATGCCTGGATAGCGTACTCTGTGAGTGGGCGGATGTATGTATAGTAGACGGGGGAAAAGCGCTGACTCAAACTGGCCAGACAGACCGACATTTTTTACAGCCGCGTTCGACACCTTGACGCAGTTGAGCGAGCGGCTTAAGTTTTCTCGAGTGATGAGGCCTAGGTCCTTCTCACTTGAGGCGTGTGGCGGTTGTTTATGTTCGAGGAAATACGAAAATCACCCGTTGTGTCGTACAGATAGAACCTTACACTTTGGCACATTGAATTCAATATCGTTCAAAAGAGACCGGGGAACAGCTGCTTTCAGGCTTTCCTGTCGTGCCAGTGAGCCCGTTGGTTTCGTCACTGTATTCCAAATTTTGGTTTGATCTGCAAACAGCAATGATTTTGGCCCCAGGTCGCTTATGAATGCAAGGAAAAGATTACAGACCATCAGGAAAAGAAGGAATAAAAAATGTGGACCAGGTGTCCAAGGCTACGACGATGGTGGCAGAATAATCGGAAAAACTATAAAACCGGGTAAAGGCACGATAAGCCGTTTGTTGTCGTTTGTTGTGAGTAACGCTCCAATGCTTGATGATCATCTGGGACAATTACCATGGAATACAACAATTTGGAATACACAGTTACATTCCCTGTTCCGGTAAATAAACGCTCCACTATATTCAGCAAAACAGGGTGACTATTTCATTCGATTACAGACAGACAGACCAGTGTGTCTACTACTGTTTTAATAATTCAGGTTGAAAAAGAAATAATACATGACCACATCAGTTTTACAACGGGCTATTATGCACAGAAGAAGTGATCACAGCCGACAGCAAACGGAGAGCGGATTCTCGTTTGGATCAGCATGTGACAAGTTCCCGGATCAGACGATTTTTCAGTGGAGACGTTCTGAGCTGTGAATCGTCACCGTTCTAAATGAGTTTCATTTCAATGGCCGAATTATCAAACATTCAATCCAATGCCACAGATACTTGACTAGATTTGACTGTCATCTCTAAATCATTCATGGTAATGAACGAATGGTTACTTAGTGAAGTCAGACGAATGGGAAACCTAGGTTGTATTGGAAAAAAATTCGATCAGTTTAGAACAAAATAAAATTTCTGCTAAGAAACTGTTTCATCATATGCTCACTTGATAGGGGAGCGTATTTTTAAACTTTAATATATATATATATATAGTGAGGAGCTATCCTCCTACATCTGACCCTTTCCAGTCGCCCCTCTCCCCAGCGTTCCCTCTCTCCGGGATTCATGACTCAATGAAGACCGTTTGGTCTCTTTGATTTCATTCGATTTTGGAGTGGGATTTGTGCCATTCAGAGAGAGAGAGAGAGAGAGAGAGAGAGAGAGAGAACGAGAGAGAAATTTACCATCTGGAAGAGTGCTTGTTGTGAGGTTTAGATGCGATGAAGAGAATCGTGTATCAAACGGGGTTCGATTTGAGGACTGACGGTCAAGATAACGGAGGAATCTGATTGTGTAAATGGTGTTACGTCAATGGTCGGAGAATGAGTAGGGTAATTGGGCACACAGTTCGCTGGGTTGACAACAGCGTTCATTAGACATGATATTGGTGGTCAATAGACACACAGATATCAATGGGTTTGCACACATGAAAGTCAAACTGGACAAACAGTCTTTCGAATAACACGTCAACAGAAAAGAAGTTTTGCACGGATTTGGTGGTTTGGATGAATTCGATCTCAATTGCCCCCCCCCCCCACTCCCGAGGGGAAATACAAACGAACAGTACAAATATAGCAAACTTTCACAGATTCCACGATTGAACGACGAAGGAGGACAGAGAAATTTGGAAGTTTGAAAATGTAGAGAAACGCTCTCGAAACCTGAATGTTTTAAGTACATACGATTCATGAAATATATCGTGATAAAGTCAGATCAAAAATGAAGTGATGGGTGAACAACTAGTGCAAGTAGTTAACTAAAATGAGTTTGATAACTGGAACCTGTTTTCAAATTACAAGGAACATGAGCTCAGGGTCTCGATCAACTGAATATTATCAGTGTTGATATTCTTCGTGTTGACAGACACTCTGAAGACCGGTAAAAAGAGATACTCAATCATGAGCATATTCGTACACGATAAATTACGGCTGGACGGTGAAGAGGACTGATCTACGAAGATCAAAGAATGGAAACGAAATTGCATCTGGAAAAATTAACTGTGTTGTGCTATGATCACGAAGAGCTGAAAACCGGCCAATGCATCATTCTGATTTCTACAATTGGGAATGTGTGGCAAGACTTGTACATTCATTAAATATTTCCCACGAGAAAGTACTTTTGGGGCAGACGAGGCTGGGTGAAACAAGTCAGCAGTATCGTTGGCCTTCAGATCAACATGTGTCCAACAACTCTAGAATATTTCGGTCCCCAAATAACGAGTGAATTTGCGCCCCTGGAATTCAACACTTTTTAACACGGAACCATGTTACTCTGCAGTGAAATACTGGAAAGTACTTTTTTAGCTCTGTAGTCATATTTTAATTGAGTAAACATGGACAACCGTTGTGATAGATTCATTTTTTAAAAATTATCTTTCATTTGGTACACAAAAATAAGCGTTACATTTTTTCGTAGTATTCTCCACCAGTGTTTACGCACAGATACCGCTCCATGCACTCAAACTATTTGGTGAAACAGCTCGACCATATCGAAGCGGATGTAACCCTTCAATCAGTTCAATGAAGGCCTCCACTGCAGATGTTAGTGATTCCTATTGGATTCCGCACATCATGCGCTTGACATTTGAGAACACAATGATTCTTGTAGGCGCATCGTCATCAAAGGCAGCTGGCAAACGATTAAATCTCTGTTGCTGTTTTAAACCGCATTTGTAGTTGTACAAAGTCATCGGTCTCAAGTGAATCTCACTAAGTTCCATCCTTACAATCCGAGTATAACGGTGACCCTCGTATGACTTGTAAGCCGTGTTCTCGGCTGTGTTCATCTTTGGTTCTGTGTGTGAGTTGCAATCACAATACGAGATTACGAGCTCACATTTTCCTTGCCCCCAGTTATCTGCACCTCTTACTCGCGTACTGCGTGCGTATCAGGAAAAATGTTTGCTCAGCCCTTGTATAAAGTCTTTACTAAAACGTCCCTGTCGCTTTCTGCTAAGAACGAACGCATATCAACATCGGCAATGTTAAAATATCTTGGTGACACAAAATATCACATCACATTTCTCGCTACACAGAAGAAAACTTCCTGTTCCTCACAAGTTGCATTCTAAATTTGTGAAGGTAGATGTACCTCCACCGGTTGTATACTACTTTCATTGTTTTTTTCCCGGTCTACTAAATAAAACTTTCCCAGGAAAGATATCCAAAACGCGTCTCCCAATTTTTCGGCAATACTACACACTTGACATTGGCAGGATCTCGTGTTATCAGATACCTGTATGTATGTGTGATATTTATTTCAACGATACTCGCAGATAACCGTTATCCATTGCAAAATAAATTTTCGAAAGCCATAGCTCGTACGTCTGCGTGTTGATGAGGTAAAAGTTTTCACAAAATTACGCAATTACTTATATCCATGGGAGCAAACCGGATCTGATCAACTTTATTTCTTATTCTTTCTTATTTTATAAATTTTACACCCACAGATGGGGTATGAAAAGCAAACATTAATCCCTCCCTTCCTCCGGTTGCATAAACCTCTTCCTACTGACTTTACTGAACTTGACATGAATAAAAATTGAGCCACCCTTAGAAAAACGAGTTTCTCAACAAGACGTGCGCATTCACGCGGTGCAGTCACAGTTTTATTCCGGAGGCATCGTGGTGGTGTATTCTACTCAATCGGGTACAAATTTCATCCGTCGAATTTATTCAAATTTTAGTAGTGAACTCTCAACTATCGTACCTGCCGTTTCTCCAATTTCATAAATGTTCGCAGCATAATGCGAAATATGTATGTTCTTTGGGCATTTGCAAACAGAAGAAACAACAACAATTTTTATCAACAGAATCAAACAGAATCTGTAGGCTTGGGTGTGCTTGACTTACTTGAAGACACGTTCTTGCTGTGGAGGGAAGTTCTACTGGCAATAATGTTGTCCCACCGTACATAATCATACCCCAAATAAAGCTGATTCCAATTAATAACAACGTAGGCATAGCATAGTTTCTGATGAAGAAGTGTAAAAGATCGAGAAATCCGGAAACAGAAAGATCGTCTCTTTCGAAAGCTTCATTTTCTGGCAATCGACCGACAAAACTAAACGGTTCCGTATCATTTGTGTCCGCAGATTCCGGTTTTGGTACTCGATTGTTCGAGCGAGCGATCGCGTCTAACACTCTTGCGGCTTCGGTTTGTTTGCCCCAGTGAGCCAATATCATGGGCGATTCGTGAAGAAAAAGGTACATTCCCAGTGCAGATATCAGTAACGGAATTGTACTGAAGAGTAAGAAGTATCTCCAACTCAGATGTCCCACCAGGCAACCAAAACCGACTCCGACGATGTACAGGCCAACAAAGGAATCGAACGAACACACCAAAAGTTGTCCAGTAGCTTGATATGTTTCCGGGAGAAATTCTGATATCATTGAACTTCCAGCGGTCAATAATCCACTGATATAAAGTCCGGATAGAAATCGCAGGATTGCGAGCCACAAATATGTGGGAACTATCGCACAAAGCCAAGTCATATAAATCAATGCTAGGCAACATAGTAAACTGAGGGCCTTACGCCCCAGATGATCTGAAGCATAGCCCATTGGAGGTGAACCTATACAAACACCGAGAAAGACCATGGTGGCAAGCAGGGCTACTAAATCAGAATCCAGATTCCATTCACACCTCAGAGTAGGTCCAAGTATAGCTTGTATGAGTGTTTCCATTGTGTCTGTGGCTTGCGCGATGCCCATGATAATAATAACCCTTATCTGATACCAACCGAAACCCAGTTGATCAAGCACAACCTGTACATTACTAGGTCTAGGAGGATCCATAGCACCATAAACAGGTGAACTTGAAGAATCGCAGTCACAACTACTGCGGTAGTTTTTATCTTATGGTTCGGTGCTCGAGGCAACCAATGAGCGTTGGCGAAAGTGATAAGAAAATCTGCTCACTAGCCACAGACTTATGGGGCGATAATGTGATAAACATCCAAAAATATATGCTCTCTCTTATAATTTAAGTCGCAGGCTATTGACAGGATGAATTTCACACGGGTGAAAAATGCTTACGCATTAGAGAAAAACCACTACTAGCAAATATCAATGACAACTAGAATTTCCAGAAAGCACTTACTAAAGCTAAATTTTTAAAAACAAAAACAATAAATAACTTTATTAACTAAAATGCGGTTATCTTGCAAAGCTTGTAAAATTTTATCCACATTTATTGATATACGGGGAAAAAGGGTAAAATCGTTGCTAACGATTGCGGTACACAACGATATCAAAAATATACTTGAAGCCAGAAGCTCCAATATATATTGCTCCTTCACAGGTAGCATAAGAGTCATCTCTGGATTAGTAAACCCTGAATGGTTTACTCATCGTTTGTTTTATCGTTCGAATCTCTGAAGGTCATTTAAAGGCGCGAAGGGATACATGGCGATGAGATGGTTCTGATTGCGCGCACTATTGTCATTATTGGGCTTCTTGGACTATTGCATGCTGCCTATTCAGCTACGCAACGTATGATTTTTATTTGACTGAAGCATTTCCTGTCAGATCGTTCATATCTTCGCTTAACTGAACAAGAATCTGACTCCTTACCGATCGATGTAATTCGTGTTATTTACTATTTATTGCGTGTGTTCAGATTGTTTTTCAAACAGTTGTATCGTTCGGCCTTGCTTGCATTGGACTGATTGGTGCTTCTGGATCACTGAAAGAAATAGAGGCTTCAGCAGAGTTTCGCGATAAGTATGTCCGTGTTATTAGATCTTTGTTATTCACAGAACTTGGGATACACTAAAAAATCGAGTCTCATTCTATACCTTCCATAATCGAAACGATTCACTTTGTGGATATCGATCGGAATTGACTGAGTAGTCAAGTTTTTCGGTATGGTGTCGCAGGTGCTGGATTTAGGTCGAGGTCACACGGATTCCGTCACTTCCTTAAGCTTGTCAGACCGTTTGTTATCGTCTGGTGGCGAGGATGGTGCCGTTTATTTTTGGGCACCAGATCAGATATCTTATCCCGTTCAAAGCACTCCAAGAATGGATCCTTGCGCTGCCTTGAAATTTAATCCTGATAAACCCGAAGTTTTGTACAGTGCTCATGGCGGGCGTATTTTAGCGTGGGATTTCCGACATCTGTCTGCACCTCTATCCGAATGGAATGTGAGTTTGTTTTTCATAATCCAGTGTATTTTCAGGTAAACGAAGATGAAATCAACTCGTTGGATGTGCTTTCGAACGAATCCTTCTTGTGTGCCGCTGATGATACTGGGGCTGTTCAGGTGTTGGATATTTCCACTGGCAATGTTGCGCGCACTCTCAAGAAGCACGACAACATTTGCTCAGTTGCTCGTTTTCGTCCAAATCGTGCATGGCAGTTGATCAGTGGCGGATTGGACTGTCGCATGATTGTATCCGACTGGAAAGGCACTGGACTTGGTGTTATCATATTTGAGCTTGATGAAATTGTTGATTCCAGTTTGTTTTCCGACTATCATTCTGGAGGAAACGATCCTCCTCAAGGGCATGCTAATCGGGGTTCTTCCGATTCGCATGCAAGTACTAGCGAATTCGCCGAGGTTGAGTATGATGATCTTGCTGGTACTGAGGATGAGGATGAAGACGAAGATGACCCTAATTTAGCCGAACAAACTCGTGGTGACACCGAAGGCCAAGCTAGGCGAGCTGGGGATCGGGTAGTTGGGACTGACGAAGATGAAACTGATCGAATGAGAGAAGTGTCAGACCGTCTTTCCGAAACTCAATCCGAAGACGAAGTAAGCGGTTTGTCAAGTTAAATCTCATTTCGGGACGTTTAAGCTTTTTTGTTTGGTCTCTAATGCTTTAACTATTTTGAACGTTATGGTTGGACTAGCCCGTTTGATTTCGAAATGTCAGTAAAGTGTGTATTACATACGCAATTTTGTCCGCTTCTGATCTCGTCCAGTTCAATACCATGACTAACATGGTGAAACGCCTCGTAGTTTCCTTAATTCTCAGCTCTCAGGTTATCATTTCCATGAATAAAGTAGTTTTGCGATGAACGGGTTCATCTCTTCTGTAGGTCAAAAATGTGTAATGAAAAGGGTATCACTCGCTTTATGTGATAACCAATACGATACTTCTCATTATTCCAAGATGTAAGATCTCGTTCTTACGACGAGTCTGTACTGCATACATTTTACCCCCGGGTTTCAAGTCGTGAGCTTCCAAATCGATAACCGACACCTTGGGTCTCGACAAGGACAAAGCAGCTGTCCAGAACTTTCTGTCAGTCATTTTGGTTTCCCAAAGGCCAATGCAGTCGTTCGTGCTTTTAAAAAGTCATCATCATCATCGTGCAGCGAAATACAGAGGAGCGAACTTCGCTGATCGCCTCCAAACTCGCAATGCATATGCATTGGGGTTTGATGGACGGGTACTGCTAGGGTGTCCAGCCACTAAGCAGTAATCCGAGCAGCTTATCATGTTACTAATTCATGTTAAATTGTGTTCAAGCCTAACGATCTATTCCCTAACACTGAACAGCTGGAAGTAGCTGGAGGGTGATTATAGGCACAGGCTCCTACTAGTCCTGAATGAACACTGCACTTGGGTGGTTGAAAACATGCCACATCTGGGTTCATCTATCGCTCAGCGGTTTAAAGCGTGTTAGCCGTAGTGCCGTTAATGTGATGCTCAATCAAAGTCTTAGATGTAAGATTCTTCCATGAAACATCTGAAGTGTTCAAGCTGAATACGCCTGTTGTAATCTACGCATCGGGTTACCAATGAGTGTGGTTATTTTGAAGGGACAGAAGACAAAAAGGGGCATTTGTCGACGATGGTAAACTCTGAGATTTTGATGCTGACGGAAGGAAGGCGAGAGAGGATTTTGGCTTACTTGTATCAGATACACAGATGAATATACGGCTAATTAAAGCTCCTGTTGAGTTCGGAAATAGAGTAGGTGCGATGTCTATTCGCAGTGGTTAAGTTGCTGTCATAGGCGTGCTTTGGACCCCATAGTCGGAGGTTCGAGCACCGTCACCCAACTTTGGTTGGAGACAGCTTTGCTGTCGTCCGGTTCAATACCACACCTAAGCCATCGGGGTCTTATGTGGTTCGCCACTCCAAATCTCGAGGCTTAAGTTAACAGTTTCCATGACCGAGCAGCAGGTCTCCGTGACTAAGGGGTTCGCCCCGTCTGCTATTCACCACACAAATGTGTGTAATGAAGAAAGCTGGTAGTCACTTGCGTTTTGAGCTGCTTTATCACCTGGTTCAGAGTTGGGCATTGTTCGAAGAGGAATAACTGAGTGCGAGCTATAGTCAGCCACCTCTATCCAATGGAGCCAATGTGCCCTTGGATGCTGCACCCATCTCACCTGAAGGAACTTGCTTGGTAAGTGTAACATGACTGACAAGTGGTATATTTAGTGGCGCTGTCCGCAGGTGGTTTTTGTTGAGAATCTTTTTCAAGTGTTAGGCCCATCACATCCTTGATCGCTACTGCTGACCGTCCGCAATCGTTTACTTCGTGAGCCTGGGCTCACATTATTTTACGGTTAACCGCGAATCGGTGACCGTCCTCTCAGTCGCATTCTGGGGACGCAATCAGCACAATACAATCTTGCTTATCGCTGCTTTGGTTCAAAATGGTCTGCTAAATTAGGTTTAGTTCCAAAATTTTTGTTATGAAATCCATACTAAGTAGAAACGGATGAGAGCGGAAAATTAGTCGTTCTTACAATAGGTAGCGGCGGCTTTGGTCGGCTACTTGGATGAAATAGTGAACCGAAGGTCTCATCAAGGTGAAAATGGAGAATTCATGCAAAGTAAAGTTGCGAGGACATTAAGTCGATGCATTAGCACTAATGTTTAGAAAACTCAGCCATATCACTCAATACTTTTAGTCATTGGTTACGCTGATCCATGTGTCCCCATACAGGAAGCCTAACACGATCTATATTATTGAGTCCCTTGATTACCGTTTCAATATCCTCATCCACACAGACTGTAGTCCGGATGCAGTCAAAGACACCTATCACAACCTACATGAGCTTCTTATCAAAGCACCGATATCACGACGAGACTGTACCTTGACGTGGTGTGATGGCCTGTGCACCTCTCTGACCCAACGAGCCACACAGGATGGCTTTTATCAAGCCTTGAATGTCGAAGGGTAAAGGTCGGACGAAGTCTAGTCTCCTGGTCCCCCAGGTTGGGAGTTCGACTAGAATTTGCGTTCCAGTCGGCAAAAGTGGTTTGAGGAGTAATTGATCGAAGCAAATGAGCCTCAACTTCACTTCACCCACTGCCTTGCGGCTAGGTTCTTGTCAGAACTAAAGGCTTTGGTTGAGAAACCTCATCGTTCTCCTGCTTAGTGACTGGACACCCTAGCAGTACCCGTCCATCAAACCCCAATGCATATGCATTGCGAGTTTGGAGGCGATCAGTGAAGTTCGCTCCTCTGTATTTCGCTGTACTATGATGATGATGTTATCGTGCTCCTGGCTGGAAACCTAAACGCACGTGTTGGCGTTTGTCACCCGATGAGATCCACCTTGGTGGCCATCATGGTCTTGATAACCGTCGTTTAGATAATAGGGATCGACTTTTTAGCATTTGCTCAGAACACGGTCTGTTCCTCGTTAGCACAAACTTCAGACACCTAAAGCGTCGCCTCGCCACTTGGCGTAATCCCTCTTCGGCACAAACGTGGAATCAGATTGATCATATAGCTATTAGCCATAGATGGAGAGAATTTGTGAGACTACCGTTCGTACTGGTTTAACTACTTGAACTCCCACCACACTGGTTTGTGCCATATTTTCAATGCGATTTGGTGGCCGCAAAAAGATGATGCAAACAGCTTGACGTCTCCAAGCCTTTTGGCCCGGCCGTGCTAGCCGATTTTCAAAATGAGTTGGTCGCAAGGCTAACTACTACCCCACCACAAAGCGTAGGTCAACACTGGACAACCATTCAAACTGGAATGCACTCGGCCAGTTTATACGGTTGTGGCTGAGTTGTAAAACACTGGTTATCCCCCAACTCTCGCAAACTTCTTGACGCCCGGCAGACAGCGAATATTATGAACAGCGCCCTTCTCTGTAACCAGAACTCAAAGACCTTGGGAGACGACCGAGAAGCCTGGTGGACGCTACATGCAAAGGAGATTAATTCAGCAGCTAGGTGTGGAAACACTCGCCAACTATTCTTGTCATCCGTCTTACGGGCCCCAAAAGACAGTGAAACAATCTATGAAGTAGACGGCACGCTTATATAGTCTTCATTGACGCTTAAACCATTCAACAGAACACTTCACATAGTAGTTCAGCCAGCCCCCCGCACTGGCTGTCCCAAGCAGTTCTGAGAGTGCACTCTGGTTACTATCCACGCGACCGCCCATAGGAGTGATAATCCGGAAGGAACTCCAAGTCCTGAAACGCCACAAGGCAGCTGGATCAGACGGCCTGCTACCTGCCCTCTTTAAAGATGATGAAGAAGCTCTCGTGAGAGAGTTTGTGAGACTGTTCTCAAAGATCTGAGAAACCGAAAGTGCACCCCAAACATAGAAAGAATCGATTGTTACACCCAGAAGGGCTGTCACAACGCCTCTTTCAACCACGGGGGCATCAGCCTGATTTCAATAGCGCCCAAGCCACTATCGTCCGTTTTCTTACATGGAATAAGTACATTTCGTAAAAAGCAAATCTGCGAGGAGCAGGCCGGGTTCGTGCACGCCGTGGTTGCATAGATCAAATCCACCGTCAGCTACTAGAACACTACCACGCTTACAAACGGTAAATCATCGTGTTTTCGGACATCAGAGCAGCTTTCGACTCTATCGATCGCCCCGCACTGTGGAACTTTTTTGCGGATATACGGAGTACCCGACAAGTACGTTTTACTCCTAATAGCGCTCTATTACCAGACCTCGGGGAAGGTTAGGGCCTGTGGGGAATTTTCACTCTCATCTGTCTGCAAAACGCGTTACATAACGTAATGAACGACGGCGTCAAGCTTCTTCCTGGAGACAGTCGTAGACTTAGAGTATGCCGATTGTATTACCTTACTGGATGACGGCGCAACAACGCTTCAAGAGTCGTTTGCATTACTTGGCAATTGAGGTTACTCGTTATGGTATGTCCTTTGCACCTTAAGAGTGCAGTGTTGTTGCAAGATTGGCAGGAACCCATTCGTGCACTTTCGTTGGGTAATGACACTCTGGAAGTAGTCGAAAGCTTTCTCCACTTTGAAAGTTGCATAATAACTGGCGGAGGTGTGGACGGGTAAATCTCTGAACGCGTGATCAAAGCTAGATCAGCGTTTGCTAATCTGCGGCATGTCTGGTGCCGGCGCGATATCCCTTTCACTGAAAGGGCATGTGTGCACCGTGTTGCTCTGTGGCTGCGAAACTTGGCCTCTCCAGGCAGACTATGTCGAACGACCATCCGTCTTCGACAACCATTGTCTGTGCATCATCACCCGCGTATGATGAGAGCGTCGTGTGAGTAAGGATGAGGTCAGACAATGTGTTGGGTTTCAAAAATCTGATTGACCTTATTAGTTTAACGCTGAGTGATATCCCATGGGTTCCGCAAACAGAATGCATCTAAGGTTTGAAAGTGAGTAGCGGAAGTGGACAGATGAAAAAAAGATGAAAGTTGGTTTTCCAAATGAGTACTGAAGACTTTAGG
>UZAN01041431.1:19267-58938 GCA_900618425.1 Echinostoma caproni | reverse complement strand
TGACTACCAATGTCCGGAAACTGTACTGCGCTGCCCCAGGGCAGGCGTGATCACGTAGATTCGAATCACCTCAGTTAGGTTGTTTTATCAATGATTATTCACTTGGTTATCTGAATTGCAATACAACTGTCTCCAAATTTGAGGAGTGTTACACCCACTGGTCCCACTGTCGCTGACGAAAACCGTAGCCGGATTGTTTCACAGCCTGGTGTCAACTCATACAAGCTGATCATATTCAGCCGTCCAAATTATCAATTGAGTCCCACTTTAAACTCTGCGCACCCTATACATTAGAGAGGTAATAACTTTCAGTCCAGAGTCCTTTTTTACTTCATCCAACCCGATGGCAATCTATTCAATAAAGTCGTTCCCCAGTACCCCACTTTGACAGAATACCGCATGGTATTTCCTTTAAGATACATCAAAAGTGAATATCCTACAGCTATCACTACCGGTAGCAGTTCTCAGTTTAGTCAATGAGCCGTCACTGGATTCAGCAAACCACATCAGATTTGCTGTCATTGGAGTAAAATATCCGGGACTTCTCAGCTTCAATACCGATGTACCCAAATAGATCATGTGTTGCTCATCATATTGTTCGAATAAAGTATCATTACACATTGTAAGAATACACAGAGTAGCGAATAAGCTTGATTGCGGTGATTCTTCTAGAGGCAAACGCATCAGAATTTATAACAAACTCTTTCGAAGGCAAGGGGGAGAAATTATGACAAGATAATGCTACTTATCTAAATAAAGGCTACTCAAACGGGGATAGGTGACAACCGAATGCTTATAGACGATACCACTGAAAGTGAGCTGAGGTTTACAAGAGAGATTTTCATCCGTAAAGGATACAGATAATGATTCGTGGACAACATTTTAAGGCACCATCGGTTGCCAAATAAGATCATTATCGTTGAAAAGAAATCGATTTAAATATCACTACGTTTCAAGGATCATGGAACTGGAATGTTGATTATTTATTTTCCAACTTGTCATGATTTGTCTCCCCTCTCCGCCTTCTCAACAGTTTGATATAAAATATGATGTATTAGCCTGTAGAAGAATCACCGCAAACCAGCTTCTTCACTAATCTGTGTTTTGAATAGCACATTCTCAGTCAGGTCAAATGGTGAATGATGAAAACGATAGGTTTAACTATTGATTGAAAAATAAGCTGTGAGATAGATATGAATGGAACTGAATAAAACGGATTTAAAAATTTAGTGAACAGTGTAAATTTTTTCTAACTAGTAGGAACCTACTGTCAAGTGAAATTTACTGAACACGATGAGCATTAAAAACATACTATAAACTGGTTTCTGGACCGCGTGAGACGCGATGCATCAAATCTGGTAAACCCATTGAGAAGCACTTGGTTGCAATGTCATTGAAGCTCAAGGCATTCGTTTAGTCCTAATGTTTCAATAGCCAATAGCAGTTTTGTTCTTTGTATGACTTCGAAATTCTTGATGTGTTAATATGTATCAATAGATGGAGCCAAAATATTCAACTGATGTTTCTTTCGGAGTAAGCGTTATACAACATTTAACATTTTCGATCCAATCGGTACATAGCATTTCAAATCACAACAAACTCTATCGACAACATCAATATAATAAAGTAGAAATTCACGACTTTTCGGACGGAAAACGGATGACAGATCAGAATAGGCAATTCACACCGATGTTCAAATGAGACGGCAGATGTAACTCAACATATACCCAAATGCAGCATGAAACACTTATTATGTCACGTACCATACCTCTCAAACTCAGTCCAATGTATGAATTTCATGGTAAAAAAGTAAATCAACAATTCATATTCATAACAATGAATAACATCACTCACCGTCAATTTGTGTCAAGTGTTCATAACTAATTCTCGAGAGATACTGTTAGGCTACTCATGAGTAATTGAAAGAGGAACATGAATATTATATAAAATTGTTGAAAACACTCGAACAATTGTTTTCTATATTTCTAATCTGGTGAGCACCTTTTACGTGGCATTGATTGGAGAATACATATAGAGCTCTCTTTGACAGGTGTGTATACGTCCGTTTAGTTTATACGTGTTCGTGGAGTTGAATTGGTTGAGTAATCCAGGATGGTTAAGATAAAGCTGTAACCGGTCTTCCATCAAGATAATCGCTCTGATGCAGGCCGTCAAAAACTCTATCCCAATAGCCTCAGCTTCAATGATGATGAGTGCGGGCATGTGAAGGTTTGCGACCTTAAATGATTGGTTCGATCATCGTATGGCCTGTGTACAAATATGGTGTTTTATACTTGTCTTAATCTATGTTACTAGAAGCAGCTTAGTTGATTATTTCTTATCCTAATGAACAGGCATTTGGGCATACGACCAAAGTTGAATGCATCACAGATAAAATCGAATGAACATACTAGCATAGAAGCCGTCATCATAAGCAAGTGAACCTATTCCCATATACTTGTCAAATAGAGCCCCATAAGTACCCAAGGCCAGGTCGTAATATTCATTTTGTTCAAATTCGAACGTCTAGAAAACTAAGGCTAGAAATGCAGATTGAGAAATAGTTCATTTGAATCCGCCGTTATTCTAGTTTTGTTTTTAACACATCCAAATGGCTAGAGTGCATTTTTATTTCCAACAGACTCCGCCACCTTTAACTTTAAACCTGCGTCCAGAATGACCTCAGTCGGTATTTATTTGTCAACATNGGCAGCCATCCATCTTCGATGGTCCACGCACATTTCAGTTACGCAAACTCTAGCAATTCCGAACCCTACAGTCAGCCCTATTGTCTTTCGATCACCAGTACGTTTACCCATTCTACTTCGTTGCTAACCTGTAGTGTTTTTTGTTCTTTTAAAACCAGACTTTAAAACTATTTGTCGTGGTTTATTTTTATTCAGTCATGCATAAATAAAGGCATTCGATTCATTAATCGCAGAACTTAAAGATTATCATATAAACACTTGTTTTAAATTAACCAGTAAGATTCTTGATGACCGTCTTTAATAATTGCTTGTCGATCAATCATCTTGTCTTTCCTACTCGTCAATATACTCCTCTTTTGGGCATCTACCCTCTCGTATACGAATTCATGGGAATTATCGTGTGCTCGACTTGGCCCCACTCCTACCCAACAATGAACAGATTGCAAGTGAATTACTTCAGAATTTTTGCATATGATAAAATCCTCAGCGACATTCTTCACTTTAAATGTTATATGAAACTGTATACTTTATTCCGCCTGGTGACCGCTGTACGAGTTTAGCTGAACTGTTTGTTATAAGCTTACACAAGTAATACCAATACAGATAATTCTTACGGAAAAAGTGGAAACCATTTAGCGGAGCGTTTGTAAATCTTAATGTGCTTTTATACAATGTACTTCAGTGATGGTAAACAATACAATTTGCATGGAATTTGAAATTTTGAAGTCTTATATGCTTCCCACTCGGTCACCGGGCAGCCGATCTGACCGCTTTTCATTTTCCATGTGCTCTAACTCCTGAGCCCAGGGAAACAAAATATAAAATAAAGGTTTCAATTTAGTACGGTATTGGTTTTTTATCTGATACATGTAAATATTCTGCTTTCCGTCTTTTTGTTGCGAAGCATTAAGTTGAGAGAATTATAATGCACTAACCATCATGCAGGATTCCACGGCTGTCGCTACCATCAAGTTATTCGCTTCATTGTGTTCGAAAACATTATTTCTAAATAAATTTGATGTGTTGAATTTATTCCGGTTATTGGTCTTGCAGTAACTTATAGCTGACACTCGTGAACATTACGTAATCCTTGTTGCATTTGGTTCGGTGATGTAATCGTGTGCATAAACTTCTATGGAAACAAGTGAACTGTTCATTCTGAGTAAAGATTTTTGTGGAGGAAATGTGACATATTTTCAGCAAATGTTTAAATTGAGGATATCATATATTTAACGAAACTTTTAAGATATAACTTAGATAAAGTGAAGTATGTTTCACTATGGCGGTGATTCTAATTGACTGCCACTGCAAGGAGGATGTTCTGTATTACAGCTATGGAACAATTTAGGCACACGAATTGTTAAGGCGACGAAGCTTTCTGTTCAGTAATCTTTTGGGCGTCTCATGACCACCGATTGTTATTTGTCAAATCCATTTAGTAACAACCGAAGTAGTAATCTGTCCACTGTTTACCATTTCATTTGTCTCAAAAATAAGTTTTGAGGGTTATTTTTCAATGCGATTCCCCGGATAAGAATCCCATCCCCCTTAGGAAAATAACCGCTCCTGTTTGGCCTTTACCACAGAGTAAATGGTTGACATCGACCCCGAACTCACATCCGCATACCTAATCTCTGGTCTAGAAAAACGCCTGTGTTCAGTCATAAACCACACAGTTCACTAAATCTTACTTCTCCTCACCCCGTAATTATTTTCTCCCACATTCTGATCCAATCACGTGAATTCTGACAGCTCTTCTGTAAACGAACAATACAACAGTCAACAAGCTCATTTGCGGTGATTCATCGGCGGTCTAATACATCATACGTTATGTAAAAAATGGTAACAGGGGTGGGGAGTATATCATAGGAATTTTGGAAGAGAAATAACCGATGACCGGATGTTGCTCATACTTTGATCATCACATATACTCATTGGTTTGAGTCATTAGGGGATGACTCTGTGGTGTGTGTTGTTCACCGAAGAACAAGTGTTCCTATAAATTGTTTAAGCAGCATAAGGGGTTTATGTGGGCGGATTCTGATCGCTCTCGTTGTAGAGAAAATGTGACTGTTGCAAACTAAGTAGATCGGTCGAAAAGATTCGTAAACTGGCCACGTGGTTTGACTCAAATAGGTGTGAAACGACCGAACTGTCGATAATTTTAATGCGCCCCTGTTCAGCCAGCGCGGTTGGCGCTCGAGCACTCATTTAGATAAACGCCTGTCCGTGCGGACAATATACCTCGTTCGACAGGAGCAGGTAAATGACTACACAGACTGAGGCAGCAGAAACAGTATCTTCGAGTTTAAGGCAAAAAACAGCTTAAAGATAGACACGATGCGAAGGTTTCCTGCCAGAAGGATTTTATTCTACAGCTGCACTCAGTTACACTTGTCACTATTTCGGTAGTTGTGCCGCCCTTAAAAGTGTATTGTATTCAAGTTTTAGCGAGTTATACACAAGCTTTCAGCCAAATGCAGTGATATGCAAACAGTTTTTTTCTCATTGGTGGCGATCTTAATTGGCAACCAGTAACGCCTCCAAATGTAGTCTGGCAATCGTTATGGGTATTCGGTATGCAGTACACCCCCTCTGAGAAACCTCAGCTTACTCTCAGTGGGCTTATGAGTACATATTCTTTGCTCTCTGATAGGTTCAGTCTGCACCCTCTTTGACTTAGTGACCGAAATCCCATTGAAGCCTAGTTTTCCACGAATTCCGTTACTTGTCGGAGCAAAACTGTTTTATTTTTAATTTCCTGACATTGAAAGGCACAATTAGGTAAAACCGAACAGTTCTACTTGTATATAAAGAAAGAAAAAACCGCAATTGCGAAAAGTAAATATTATTGATTGTTCGTTATCTGAGTCAAACAGATAAAGCTTTTTACATTCCACATTTCATGTAAGTTTCCACTTAAAGGAAACAGATTCAAGTACAAATGATGAATTTGTCGTTTAAACGCGACAACAAGCACAATCTATCACATAAAAGAAGTAGTAAGATTGGGAATGTTTCCAATCGAGTCAACGCGGAGTTGATAAAATTGCCTTGCATGTGAAACGCATTCCTAAAACTTAGCGAACGAAAAACGCATTGAACCTGATGATCAAAAGTATATTGTCGCAACGGCATTAAGTGTTTCCAGTTTCTCCTCCATTGCTCGGTAAGGTAACCTATCCGAATGATCAAATGGATTTTGGTTGTCCAACACTACACCAATTAGAGAGTCTAAACAGCTCCAATTACTATTTTGTCCAACTAATTTGTCCTAGAAAATGTGTACCAAGGGAACATTTCTAAGAATAAAATGAGAAAAAGGTTTCCCTCTATGTAATTTTAGTTGGTAATTTCTCATTTTACGTTGATACGACTAAGTATTGCCACTTTTCTTCCTCAGTCAACTTTTTCTCCTATAAAATATTTCGGTGTGATACAAATAGAGACCATTTAGGCATTGCATCTATAAATCAGTTACACCGTCAACAATTCACAAATTTCAGCAATAAAGTCAGATTCCACCGAATAATTAAATTGTAGTGGCCTTGAAACGATATCATGAAGGTTTATTCAAGTCACGCAGAGTACTAGTTTGAAGTTCGCCAAACGCCGCTGCCTAAAACAGCTACATTAGATATGTCAAATCATCAGTGTCTTGCGTCAGATGAAACTTGATCCTCTCAGATAATTTCTACTGTCCACCTTTTATTTTGCTGTACAAAGGAACTAACACTTCCTTTTTGCTTAAACACCGAAGCCAAGTTCTTTAATTGATTTATACTTCAATGCTCACACACTTGAATTGAGATCAAAATAAGTGGTTGAATCTGATTTAACCCATACCTTAAAGGAACTTTTCATACTAATCCATTCAAAGCCTAAGGCGAAACCAGCTGCCCAACGGTTCATGACCAGACATAGGTCTTGTTTTGGCGATGAATTAATGTCACCACGTTTTGCTTTTCTTACCCAATCGATTTAGGTCAGTTGGCGTAGTGTTCGAATAATCTTGTCCAAAGCCTAATCGGTCCCGATCGAAGGCAAACGATCCGGCGAAAGTGTTCAGACCCCACCAAAACTCACTCACCCGGATGGTAATCGTTCGAGATAAGCAAAATGCCTCAGTGCCATCACTACAAGCCTGTTCGTTTTGCTACAAAGGTGTAGATCATTATTCGATCAATCAACTGAGTCCATATGATAATTTAGCCGCAACTTCATTCGGGATATCTGTGTTTGGTGCCAAATAAACGCATTCGATCTTGGAATCGTAAATAACATTCCGTTGGCTAGTCTACAGATGCATTGATGCACGCAGATATTTTTCCTAAGCGAAACACCCGGTCATAAAATTCAACGCTGTGAACTCCGGTTTCGATGCTGGAGAAACCGGCTATTCGATTTGCGACTGTCACTTCCGACCAGTATTCGTCGACTGTGTCAACCAACGTTCACTCGACCGCCTCAGAACAATTCACAGTTATCTGTGCTGTTTAGTCAGGGAAAATGCGCGTCCACGGATAGGAGGGGGACTATTTGCGTGTGTGCTTGTGCACTGGACCTGAGCTCAAGCACTGCAGTATCCTACACTAATAATCCGTGATCTTACCAATGAATTGTATTCACAATAGTGAAAGTGAGTAGTTGATTAGGGTCGTTTGAGAATCTAACCAATTTAACACCCATAGTGTATAGCTATGATTTCGCTCACTAATCTGGATTAAAATTTTAAGCGTTTGCGTTCTGCTGCTAACCCTAATCAAGTTTCTCTCCAAACGCATGTGCAACTTGAATTTTCGATTGGTTGTTGATGGATTTACGTGCGTTTTGCGATTCTTTATTTAATGCTCCTGCATAAATCTAATTTCAATCATTGTAACATGATAAGCAATTTTAATTGATCTACCTTGTTGGACAATTTGGTAAACAAAGGAAAAAAGCCCACGAACCGTTGGTGTAAAAGCAATTTTATTTGAATGGACTACGCTTTGAACAACTACCAAGAATATGTTTTTACTAATACCCTTTGTCTGAAAAGGCGAGTACTGGAACGTGTCTGTGTAGTGAGCAATACGTTTGTCATTCACGAGAACTCAACCGAAACACGGCGATACGTGAGATTCTAATCTAATTAGAACGTGCGGATCGGAATAACACAGCTTCATCCTGTTGAGGTCATAACAACAAGTAAATTAAAAGTTTCGTTACTTGGTAATCTAAATGCCAATAGCCAGAATATAGTTTTGCCGTAAGCATGACAATTGAAGTGGTTGCAACTGTTCTAGATCAACCGATCGAAGAAGTCGAGGAGGATCCGTTTGGTGAGTTTTTAAGTGAAAATTGGAAAAAGCGGGGGGGNTATGATTTAATTGATATTTAGCTATTAAAATACCTTTTATTCTACGTTTTATTTTGTCAAAAATAATTAGATTCCAATATTCTAGATCTTTGGAAAATCAACGATGTCGGAGCAACCGATTTTTACATATGTTTTCCAAATTTTCCTGAAGACCTTCTCTGGTTGCAAATATTCTCAAAATAATGGTTTAGCAAATCTGGTAACTATCGAAAATAAAACCATATGCTGCATCGTACAGGATAGTTGGGAGCTGACTTATGTTCTATTTTATGGTGTATTTTTTACAAATCTCTTCTGCCCTAACTGTCGAAATGGGTACGAGTTATTGTCGTTCCATTTTGTGCTAAGGATCGCGTTGCACTTCAAGGACACGGTAGCATAAATGCTTTGACTAGGCTCTGCTGTTCGCATAGCAATATATTCGTTATTCTAACCGCTACCGCTTTCACTATTCCGCATTGTATAGCTCGCCCTTAACTATAAGCGGATAGACAGTGTACCTGCTTGAATTATCATAATCAGACTGATGTTCGATTTCTCTCAGGTAGTCTGCGGTTTGTCTTTATAATTTGCTTGTACATTCATCGCTTAGCCAGACCTATCTATCGGTTATCTCGGTGATAGCCATCGGGTAAGTAACTTACTTAACTACCCTCATTTAAATATTAAGACAATTGTTACCGTTCGTGAGGTGACGATGGATGGTTCACGGCTGAGACCTCTGTACTGTTTCCGTCGGCAGATTTGTTCACCGGTTAGGTTTGGTCAAATGACATTCTATTTGTGAACTATGTAACGTCACAGTTGAAAGGTAATCTCATTAAAAAAAGATTTTCCTCTTGACTTTTGAGCATTCTAGTCTTTTTCGTCTCGACCAAATGTTTGAAATATTCGTTTGTTAGATACGTTTATTCCTTGTGTTCAGTTTAATTTTGAAGACTAATCAGTAAGTTGAACATTAGACGAGATTCATATCAGCCATGAAAATGAGAACATTTCATAGTTGTGTTTTCAGACCGGTTCGTAATAAACCAAATGCATCATTATGTCATGGGTTGAAATCTATGTGAGAAATTTTAAATTCATTCCGGTTCTGCAATTTGGATGTGAAGTAATGGAAGCAATTGACTGATTACGATTTTCGCTACCAGCATGCATAAGAACATTGTGGTTTGAACGGATAAAGTTTTATTCAAAATCGAGATTGCATACCACTGTTTGATGTCTGGTGGAGGTTTTTGAACAATTTTAAAGTCTACAGTCAAGAAAATCCGCCAACTGCATGCCCAAGAATGAGTCAGTGACTACACCATCCAGGTTACATATAGACTTTTAAACAAATGAAGGCCATCGGTACGGAATTGACAGGAGGGATACAAGAGGGAGACACTGTTTTCTTTATTGCCAAATGTATTAAAAATATCATGATAAACTCTCTCCTTGTCAGTCAGGGTCCGCACGAGACATACTACGGAGGTGTTTGTGTAGTCAGACATGCAAGAAGTGATAAGTGTGTATCTCTAATGGACGGATATTAAGGATTCACATGAACACAGATTAATGTGTAAAGGATGTGTTCTAGCGGCTGAAATTTTGTCTGAAATCCTCAAAATTTCCATTATTATGACCGTCACATATGTTGTGTAGCAGTACAAAATACGGAATTTGGGAAACGCGGTTGACCATCGTGAAGCGAAACTTTAGCAGTGTGAAGTCAGTCCCAAAGCAAACTGGGGGTATAAACGTCGTTGGCCAAAAAGAACACAAGTGAAGCAGTCCAAATAGCTGACAAGAGAGACCCTTCAGCCCGCAAGCAACAGTTTGGGTGCGTAAAGACCAGAGAACGTTACGTTTAGGAGTGACAACTAAGTCCTTCACGTAACCGACCCTGCTTATCAGCTTTCTCTAAATCAGAACATTGTTGGAGGGAAATGGGAAACGGTTAAAAGTCATTTTTTTGAATCATGATTGGGACCAGGAAAACGTGGAATGTCAAGTAGCTGAACAAATTTGTACGCTGCGAATTCCCATAAGGTTAGCTGTAGAAGTGAAAATATCACTAGCACACTTAAAACGTCGGAGTAACATGTAAGTCAAGAATGTAAGATAAGGTGATAAAAAAAGGCGTTTCAAATATCCTAAACGCAATCTACCCGCTTGATTTTTCATCAGCCGTTTATTGCCAAGCGACCTCCAGTATTTGAAAAAAGAAAGAATGCTCTCTGATAAAGGTTGATATTTAGGAAATAACAACACTATCATTTGTTCTTTTTCGGTAATCACAACACATTGTCAAAGAAATCATGTTGTGTTTCTTCTTATGTGGCTAACGGTGGCTTGCATTTGAGGACACTGACTGCTTCAAAACAAAACAATATTTCAACTGAACTCAGAAACGCAACTACGCAAAATTTCCAATCTGCGGCTCATATTTGTTCGTAGGGTAAAAGCCGCTAGGGGTGTTTACCATTGGGTTAATGTAACTTGGGTGTCTGCGGTCTACTCGATGCGTACCGTGTAAATTATGCGTTTTATATTATACTATTATCATTATGTGTGTACGGATTTCAACCATAGCGGGGCATTTTGAGCAACGAACATAAACCTGTTAAAGTAATGACACCGGAAAAGAATGTTGACGGTGGTATCAGACTGTATCTTTGGAATGGTACAGTTTTTTTTAATGTATTTGTACGACAATGTTTCCGAAATTGAAACCTATGAATGGTATATTTATAGGAGACGTGGAAACAAAATTCAATACAAATATGAATAAGACCGGTTATGTAAAGGGTTAATATGATTGCGAAAAGGTGTTGGAAACAAACCCACATGCGACGGATTCGCCTGAACACCCAACACATAGGGTTTAAAAAAAACGAGCACCAAGTTTAGACGAATAGAACGCTTTTTTGGTAAATTACGAGGTGTACTAAGGCACAGATAGACAAACAATATGTACAACATGCCTTTATGAGGAATCCGGCTCAGAAAATAAGCAATATAATACGGAATGAAACGAAATATAAAGTCGAGTCACTCACTGGGCACTGTCAGCTCGAACAACGAGAAAAACCGACGGGAATAGCCTACTTAGAGGGATAAACCTACCAACCACTGTCAACTGGTCTTTTTTGCATGGCTGTTTATCGGTCGCAATGTGAGTTGCCTCCTGGTTTACCATAGTAATCTGAACAGCTATTTATTTACCTGAAATTTGGTTTTAAATTTTGCACACTGAGCTGGTTGGATGACCTGACGGCGTCATTATCTGAATAGATCATTTGCCGCATGTCTAATCGCATTTGAAGATTAACCAGACAATAAAATTTATAGACCTCCCGCTAATCATTTTTATTAGACGACGAAAAGGGTAAATTAATTGATTATTTTAGAAACATCTAAGTAGCATTATATGGATCATAATATCAATGTAATGTAAATCTTTGTCCTTCGATTGATTCTTATTTTTCAATCAGATTTATAATTTACTGATATTTTTAAATTACTAAAACATTAACCTTTTATCTATCTACCGAAATTTCAAAACTAACTCTAGGTAGATGCAGCCCTAAAAACAGGAATAAGAAGGCCAATATGCATCAAGCGTATTATGTACGCAATATAATATTAGATCCCGGAAATTCGTGTAATTGACCAATGAATGAATTTTGATTTAAGTCGCTCAATGCTGATTGTTCAGGTTGAAGGTTTTTACAATGTGGGTTAATCCTAATCTACGTTTTGTAAAGTAAATGAGGGTTTTTACAGAAATTTAAACAACGGTGCAAGGACGAAAACAACAATCCGACGTTGGTGTTATGAGAAGAGTTTTCATATCATTCTTGGGGTAGAAATGAGCACAAAATACCAAAACTTCTATATCTTGAAATAACGCATCACACTTTTTCCTCTCATAACATCTCCAGGTTCACATTTGAATTTATCTGTTTATTTTTCTATTAGTTTCACCAATTTTATGAATCACAATCCCAACAATTTATTTGTGTAAGTGTTATTTTATGATTTCAACTGAGCCCGAAATCCGATAATTGCACTATCGGATAATCGGAGGACTACTTCAAATTTCAGGTTTACCGGGTTTTGTGTGCATATTCCTTATTGTACAGTGTGTATGTTGTTTTCAAAGACAAAGCTGAGCGAAATTGAAAAGTCTCGAATCACTTTCCGATGACAATTAATGGGAAACATGTGTTACGGCAAATGGTGATTGACGTAGTATCGATGATGTTATAAAGCACGACGTTGCATGAGACATGAGATAAGATGCACTTTGTAAATGCAATGTGAATAATTACATGATAAAGGTATTCAACCAGGAGACACCAACAAGAGAAACTACCAATTTTCGAGTCCATTTATTCCCCTGTATCTCCTATTTATCCACTTTTAACAAAAACATTGTGATATGACAAGTATCGCTAGATATGGCGTGCCTTCAGTTTTCATTGGATCGCCTACAGGAGTTCACAGTTAACAGCATCTACCTATTATTGTTTCTATGTGGCTCTTATCTTTTGAAGTGTCCTCCAATCAGTACATCTGAAACGGATCCATGTTTGTGTACAGAAACTATGCAGGACGTATGTAGATCTGCGGGAACGCTCGTAAATGATTGTAATGGACGCTCGTTAGCACTGACATTCGACCGCATCTCTCGATATCAGACACACACACACGAGGAATGTACACGACTACCGCGCATGAACGTACAGTTTAGCACAAACTTATGGTGAAAAACAACGTGCAAGATGTATATTGTAAGGGGGCACACAAAGTTCCTATGGATTATTGTTTATCATGTATCTATCTCTTGGCACTCTTCTGCTCGTTTAGTCTTACTGCTTACCGTGTTTAATTGTTGTGTGCGTGAAAGGGATGAGAAAGGTAGAAGCAGCTACTTATACTGCATGCATCTCTGACCTGTTCGGTTTTAAAACCGTCACAGTATCTGTGAGAGAAGTTAATTTAAATTTCCGGTCATCCTTCCCAGGGCTGATGAACAGCGGTTGCGTCGCTCAGAGGCAATGAGTTGGGCTTTCACTCCGAATGTTCTATTTGGAAAAATCATATGATTCTCGGGTGATGAGCAAAACTGGGATGAAACAGCTGTTCGATGATCGTCGGTCCCCATATTGCACTGTATATTCAGATTTTGCGAAATAACTCGTCATCAATCTGGCACTGACATTCAATATGAATATGGCTTTCATCATACAAATCGCAGCAATGAAGAAGAAGCAAAACTGAGTTCATTCGCAAAAACTAACTCGCATTATAGGAATCCATCAAAATGATATTTACCCCCTATAACGTGGAAGTTTAGTGCTAATGCTAATGGAAGATCCGCTCACTTGAATGTTCAGAGGTCAGAGAGTGCACAAACAAAACACCCAAGGGTTAAATTCCTAAGGGATTCGAGTGAATAATTAGACTCTCGACGGAGGCAGAAACATATCAATTAGAAAATTCCAACATTTAGCGTCAATGAACATAAAATGAGACAGGACCATCTAGAAGATAAGACTCACAATTGATGTTTGATAGGTATCAGCGGAAATCCCAGTTTTGTAATTCTGCACAATGAAATAGAACTGATACTGCTAAATGAGAGCAACACAACGCAATTTCAGCAAAGATAGATGACGGCAAAACAGTCAATCTCCTTCTATATCGCACACGAGAAATCAGAAAACCCAAATTGGATCAACCGGTAATGCAGACACAAGAGGATCAATGTAGTCAGCTCATAGATGTCACGCATTGTGTATCTGTTGATGAGCGTCTTTCTGAAGAAAACGTTGCTCATTTGTTACTTCATGATGATATGATGGGTAATTTAAACATGTGTCAAATCTTTAGATAAGATCGCTTCAAACCAATCTAAGCGTTACAAAGAAAAACAAGCATGTTAATTTTAATCGCACATGCTTAGAGGTTACTGGGTCAATTCAAGTTGTTTACCTTGGATAACACTCGGATTTCAGGTGAATTACGGGAGCTTACACTTAATGTGAAGAGCGCCTTGACTGATTCTCAGTGGATAGTCTAGCCTAGACAGCCAACGAATCATGATTATCCTGTAAATTAATCCTTGTACTCCATACAATGGCTTCTTCTGTCAGGCTGTGGGGAACCTGGAAGGATTTTATCCCGCTTTCGTGGCTTCTTTTACGGTGATCACCACAGCCTCAGGATCGGTTTCACTGATAGGAGTATTGTTTACTGGATCCATCGTCTCTGTTGCTTTATCTTAGCTGTTGAAACAGATGAACGATAAGCGCGATCGACCCAGCTGGTAAGTGGGGTGTTCACTAAGGTTTTAGGTCCCCAGTCGAGTGGAAAGTTGTCACACTGATCTACCTGTGCGAATAGCTGGACGATTATCACAGTAATCCACCCACGAGCATTGATGAAATTGCGTTTAACACACCCCTTTGAGCGATACACTTTTTCGTGAATCACGTGGTGAGCTTATTCAGTCACTGGGGTCATGACTAAAAACGGAAGCACTGAAGCGCACTAACGCTGATCTGAACGAATGAATCGATCGGTTTCAGTGTACACCAGCAACCACAAAAACGGACGGACGGATGAAAGAACGGATGCATACAAGCACCATTGTGCACATATTCACCGGAAAAGCCTGAACCAACTGCAACACGGACAATGGTAGCTTGGAATATTGAAAATAAGTCAATGCACTGTGTAACCATAGCTGTTTAGCTTCTATTTACTTACATGTTTTTTCTTGAGTGCGGTTTTTCCAACAAATTAAGCATTAAGTCATATGCGCACGATGTAGTCTGAATCGTCAACTACGGCCTAATTGTTTGCCGTCAATAAAGCCAAAACAGTTTACATTATGGTAGACCCCAAATAGTTTGATGGCGTTACAGTGCAACTGAATGAGACAATATTTAGAACGGCAGTTTGGATTTGACTTGGGAAACATTTCCGAATATGAGAAATCGAAGTGCAACATTCTAACGTCAAGTTGAAGACTTCATAAAATAGTGAAATCTCTTGTATACACAAAGATTATGCGATGCTATCTATTCGGATTCCCCTTCAACTAAACAGCAGAAAGTGAAAGGCAGTGGAGAAAACTAAAGGAAATTATATTGTTTTCATAGATCCTGTTTATTTTATCACACGTCCCAATTGGTTTTCCATACTGCTTAAAAACACGCTCTATTGACCAACATAGCCACGCAGCAGGAGATTGACTGCATGGACGGTGACAAAACAGTAGTATACTAAAATATCTTTCTAGACTGAAAACACATAGGATAGCTTAACACTAGGATATAAGCTGCAGTTTATCATGAACAATACTTTAGGAAAACCGAATGATTGAGCTAAAACATCCAGCCAATTCAGTACGACCAGCTCTATAATAAAGAATACATTCTGAAAGTATTTCGCTACGAGTGCTAGACGTATGCTCAAATCACTCCTCTCACACCACCAAATGCTGCATGGAGGGAAGCGAACCATGTATACAGAAATCAAACAATTTAGATGAGAAAAAACAACAACACCAGCCTCATGTGATTTTTACTGAAACTGTACGGCAGCACGAAGCTTTCATTTTCGTTGCACAGTTTGTCAACAACATCCCGTATCTTCAGAAGCGACTTAACATCACTGCAACGAGCTGATAAAAATAGTGTATTACATTGGTGTTTATAAAAATGCAAATCCTTGAGAGTAAATCCTGCGCGGTTGTTGATATAGATTGCTTTACTGCACCGGTTTGTGCTTCATTTTGTGATGATTATTTCTGGACAGAAAATCATGCTTCTTCCAGTAACATTATGGACTTTGGTAGAACTCTTTGATTCACCTTAGTTATCCCATCATTAGGTTATGAAACCTCCGGAATGATGAAAACAAAAAGGTATTTCACGAAACGAATTATAAAACCATCTGGATAATTTTTACGATGGCCACCGATATCGGTGTTTTGGAAGACTTATAAGATTATTAGCAGTTAAAGAGAGCAATAAACCATTCAGTTGCATCTCCATTGTGTCAAAAGAGAGAAACTGAACCATAGGGTTTGATACAGCAACGGTTGTAAATATGGTAAATCGGCCGACGAGTAAAGAAAATTGCATAAGCACGTACTTCGCAAAAAGCGGAGTTTAATTATCCTGATATCGATCAATCTCACAACACGTTGCATCCCACTCTCCTACTTTGTAATTCTCACTGTATTTGATGAATACATGTTACAAATCGAATGATATATATCGTACTGTCCTGTGCATATATTTCCATCAAAAGAGCTTGTCGATTAGCTGCATCAGTTTAGCCTCCACGTTCCGTTTCCGTGATATGATTAAATTGATCATACGAATGCATAAAGATCTCGGGACTGGGAAACATAATTTGGACCAAACAAAATATAGTACAAAAAAATAACTCCTCGATACAGGCTTTGCACTTTAACTGAAAATAGCATGAACCACAGACAAGGCTGCATTGATGGGGTCGGGTAAACATGCAAATCTTTACATAGAATTGGACAGACCAACTGCGTATCACGTGATTTATGACATAAGTCAGATTCCTTTTCCTGATGAGCATGTTTACTTTCACCTCTGAAGTAGTAAGTACGTTGCCCTGCNCTATTGTTCCGCATCTTAGTTTCACAAGTTCAACACCACAGATATCAACGACCGATCACGTGACAATAAGCACGAGAATCGAATCATTTTAACAGCAAACCTTAACACCTAATCAACTTGTATTATGTTGTATGTTACACGTACACGAGGTACAAAAAATTCCATAAAATAATAAATCAAATAGTCTTTCGTAGACTGATTTTTACCCCGTTAAAAGCTTTTTACAACTTACTTGGTGTGGCGAATGTAAGCGCATTGTGTGAACAAAATTCCCAAGTTTTGTTCTATCGAAGGAACGCATGTCTGGGAGACACAAATCTCTGCTAATACGGGTATCCGGATTGGGATGGAAAGTTTATTGTTAAAACCCAGCTGTTATTCATATGTTCGCCTCTGTCATAATCAGATATAACGTCCTGACTGCAACGCAATCAAACTACACGTGGCCTCGTTATGCTGTTATACAGATAATTTTATCAGGGATTAAACAAACTTAGATGGCTTCGTTGAATCACCAGATTCCAATTCCAGACCAGATGAACGTACTATATTTTAAGTGAGACACCTGAGATGAAGATTGGTCAAAGGGGTGTTTTGCTCTACAGCTCATACTAGTACATCTGTACGACAATATAACCCCAAACAATGTAGTTTCTCTTCTTCACTCGTTCCTGGTTTTGTACATGCCACTCGCTCTTACTCAGCTGAGCTTTCCATTAGCTTATTATCTACTGAACAGACAGTATTATTAGACACTTATCCTCGGATCATTTGTGAGAACAGCTAAATGCTTGAATTTCATTTTCAACATTACTGGGTTTTAAGAAAGTAGTCCTCTTACTCTGTCATGTTTGATAACTATTTTGATTTACGGTGGCACAACTTTCATCATCTATTTGAGGCAGAATTGCTTTTGCATTAGAAGATATCAGCCTGTTGTATTTGATTGCTCTGATGCATTTAAAAGTAAAATGGTAAAGTAGTCGTTAAAATGATTCAACTTAACCTTTTCAAAATTACCTCAAAGTAATCCGAGATTGCGACCTGATTCCGGTTGCGCTGTTCAAGGCTTCTCTCTTCTGCGATCACCTATCAAACTGTCAAAGCTTCTCATGATTTTTGTCCTCACCAAATTCATTTAGGATGAATCTTGTAAGCTTGTGCCCACGTACTTGACTTGAGATTAAAAGCAGTCATGAAACCTGACAAACTCTCATCTGAACTACTAATACTGCTAATTATCTTACTACTGAATTGCTCTGGATACAGAAGTACACAATCAGAGGTTCATAAACACTTGGCCTTCATCCCAAAATCAGGGCTATGTGAACACGGCTCATTCAGGTGTTGTGATTGCTCCGGTGACCGTTATTCATCAACTGGACACCTTGATCGGGCCTTCCAATTTCGGCCACGTTATCCGTTTTACCATGAACGAACTAGCTACTACCACTGCTGACTCTCGTGCTGTTCTGCTTTATTTGCACAAACCTTTATCTTAGCTGTCAAAGTAACTATGCTGCAATTACAAAAATGACCCATTTCGTCAAATACGACAATGAATTTATGGAAGATATCAAATGAAACCAATGTGAAGCTACTATCTGTTTTGGAAGAACAATTATGAATCAAGCTAAAACGATATTCAGAAAGTTTTCGCAGAATCTCAGAGAACAACGTGTTGATTAAGGAATATCTCTTCGAAACAAACCATTTAACCTGTGTGTTCCAATCATTCTCTGTTGTAACAAGTGGTCTCTAGCCGGAAACATGTCAGGGCTCACCAAAGTGGTGAAACTGCGGGTTTATTTTGAGTTTGTGTGTATGTGCTTCAAGAAAACAGATGGCAGAATAAAATTGATAAATTGATCCGTATACCTCAATAGTTTCGTTAGGTGCCGTATAGATTGTCCATTTCCCTATTTTAGCGAAGGAGGTAGTGTTATCGAATTTATCAAAAAGTCAGTGATGTCAAATTACCAGAAATAAGCTTGCTTGGAAATAGTGTGGAAGGATTGTGGCTCAGGATGTGGATGTTGATGTTGGTATGTTTTCCGAGCCGGAGTTGTTGTTCGAAAACGTTTCGTAGCCAGGCTAGTTAACATCCCAAGTGCAGTTTAGGGGAAGCACTGAAGCAAAAAAGGCAACTAACAGCACCATAGGAGTATCATAAGGAGAGAGAGTCCACCACATAAAGAGTTGCGTCTTCTTATATCCGTCACGTTTTCAGGTTGGTTACACCACAGTTCCGGAGCCGTTCAGCGATAAGAATAAGGCAAGATAAATGAAACGATTAAATAGTAACATTTAACCCGGTTAAATAAAAATACGTGTTTTATCACTTTCTACAGTGAACGCAGCTGTCAACAAGGTACAGAGAGAAGATTCATGGAAATTAAGCGATAGGCATAGATACAATGAGCTGGTCACTCTTTCTAAAGTCATGCGATATAATATTCGTACGATCAACGTTATCTACTCTCGTGCTCTGTTTGACAACTACGTTAGTCGTGAAAAAATGACAAATCCTCACGCGGACTTCTGAAATCATTAAACCACCAAACTGCTTTTGATATTGGGAGCCTGAATTAGAGCTTCATCAACACAGGGAGCACGTTCCCTGTCCTGTCAAAAGAAAGTGACATGCACATGAATAATTCGGTAGCCGGTTTTGCACCTGAGGAATTCATTAAAAATTGATCTAGGAATTATCATCATCATCATCATCATCATCATCATCATCATCATCATCATCATAATCATCATCATCATTTTGCAGCCTAAGACAGTGAAGCGAACTTCACTGATCACCGCCAAACTCAAATTGCATACAAGGTAAGTGAGAATGTGCAATTAATGATAGGGATTAGGGGAAAAGAAAGCGAACTTCTATGGTCAACACACAGAGTATACAGTCCAATTGTGCATACATACTATCTCAAGCATTCTATCCATTGCCGTCGTTTCGCAGTCATGGCCTTCAGTGTCTCCAACCATGCGGTTTCGGAGTCTTTTGCATCCTGACCCGAGAGACGAGGGACAACCACTCTACCTAATCCCTCTGTTTATTTATTCATGCCTCGTCTCCACATCATATGTTGGCCTCCAAGTAGCTTTCTCCAGCCGCAACAGGCACTGCAAATATGGTGGGGCCGCGGTAGACAACCGTAGGACACACGCAATACGTGTCCTAACCAACGGAGCCTGTAGAGCTGAATTCGATGCGGTAGTGAGTTTTTGTTCGATGTATTCGCAAACACCCGATAATTTACCTCTAAGTTACTAACCTGCTAACTCCATTCCATTTGGGCCAAACTACGTAAGCATCCATTGTCGAAAACTACGAAGTGATGGGTGTTTTCTACCCGCAAATTCAAGGTCCCACAACCGTAAAGCAGAATTGATCGTACAGTGGTGCAGTATACGCAGATTTTCGACTTTACTGACACGTCACGTCGCCGCCACAGGTGTTCAAGTACTGCGTAGGCTGCTCGGACCTTGGAAATGCTGGCGGTTATCTCCCTTGATGTGCGGTCGTCGTTGGTCACGCAGCTACCTAAGTACGAAAAGCATTCAAATTCAGCTAATTCCTGACCGTCGAGTTTCAGAGCAAAAATCGGCGACACCCAGTCTTGTGGCATCACTTTGCACTTCGAAGGTACAAATCATATGCCGAAAGGAGGGACAGAACTTCTTAATCTGTCAAGTGCACTTTGTGCATCCTCCATGGATTCGAACAGGCAAATAATGTCGTCACAGTACTCCATATTGCACAATTTTTTTCCAGCTGCCCAATCAATACCTACATTTGAGAGACCACTTAGTGCGTTCTCCAGTAGATCATCTATGACGAAATGGAATGGTGAAAGAGGGAACCATTTACGAACACCGCTGCTAGTTACGAACGACCTACTCAGCTCGCCGTAGGCCGTTAAGCTACCAGAAGTATGCAAGTATGGTAAAATCAGTACGTTCACATACTTCTGCAACATTCCGTCGCGAAGTAGCGAACTCATAAGTGATTCGGAGTCAACTGATTTGAAGGTTCCTTTTAGTCAAAGAACATGACGGCCTTTGGTCGACGGTGCTCGAGGACTTGACGCAGAGTGAAGATTTGATCGACACAACCGAGACCTGGTTGAAATCCGCGGATATCTGTTTCCCTCACGGATATCGAACGTCGAAGTATGATGAACGCTAGTAACTTGGTGACGATCGGGATCAAACCTATTCCACGGTGGTTTGTGCAGCCGTTGCGAGATCCCTTCTTAAAGATTAGAACGTTCAGTGACTCACTCCAGGATGGTGCAACGCGCTCGAGTGATCAGATGTTACGCATTATATCAGTAATCGCGTCTACGAGGTCATCAACCCCCATCTTAAAAAAAGTAGGAGGAAGCCCGTCCGGTCCTGCTGCTATCCTTTCTTCAGGGCTTGGATACAAGAGCGAACTTCTGCTGCAGTAGCAGTTTCAAATGACACTGCCCACGGAGCCTCAGCTACACCAGAGGAGATAATATGGTTAGCACCTGGACAGCTGAACTGTTCAGTGAAGTACACCGCCCACTAGTCAAGCCGTTGTACTCTATTGTGAATAGCTTGCCCACTTTGGTCGCAGATTGTTGCACTAACTGTGGTTCGCCGACCTCCCGTTTTGTGTATCAGCAGGAATAGTCTTTGACTATTCCCTAATTCAACTGTTGCTTCCATTCCACTAGCTATCGTTGCCCACCAGTTCTCATGATCTGTCTTGAGGCTCTTATTGAGTTGACCTTGCAGACGCCACATAGCCCTGACTTGACTCAGAGTGGTCGAGATTTGCCGCTTATTCTCTATCAGTGCTATTGACTGCTATTGACTGGGTGGGCTACCACTTCAGATCCACAAGCAACGTTCGCTGCGGAGTGCATTGCTTGGCTAATCTGATTCCACTGTTCATGTACACTACCACCCCGCAGCGCATTTAGCTCTTTCCCTAGTTCTGATTCAAAACAGAAACGAATGGCCGAGTCAGATAAGCGATGATCTGCCAATCAAGCTTGATGGGATTTTCTGCGACAAGTGAGTTGGAGAGTGAACTGCATCAAAAGTAACGCAAGATCAGATTCCACAGAGGTGGTCCAATAGGGCCAATAGGGCAGTTTTGTACTGAACCCCTCCAACGGTAGCTTACTGCCATGTGGTTGATCTGAGTTAGTGTGTCAGTTGAATTTGAGCGCCACTTTGCTGTTCGTTGAGAGTTGGTCGGAAGTTGATGTTGGATAGGAACAGATGATGGTCTGCGCAGAACGGAAGAAGCCGATCGCCATTATCTGTTCGTTGGAAGGGCAGAGAGAGCACAATGACTGACAGGGTGTCCATCTTCTAAGCATGAGAACTATTGGGGTTCTCAACTACAGCCGTTAGTTCTAACGAGAACCTAACAGCAATGCAGATGGTAAAGCGAAGTAGAGGCCCATTCACTTGGATCTATTACTGCTTTATCATTTTACCAACTGAGACGCTAACGCGAGTCGAAACCCCAACTTGGAGGACCGGGAGACTAGACTTCCTCTGATCTTCACGTATTAACATTCCAGGCATGATAAGATCTCCCGGCTTGACAAAAGCCATCCTGTGTAGCTCACTGGGTCATAAAGTTGCACAAGCCATCACACCACGTCAAGGTGCAGTCTCTTTGTGATGGTTTACATTTGTTTTATTTTAAAGGATCAACCAGGTAAACTCCCCAACAACCACTGATCTCATTTTAACCCGCTTGAAAGGCCTAATGTACAATGAACTGCCAAATGCCAGCCCCTTTTTATCTTACTGACCAGATGGATGGGAAACCGATTGTCAGAGAGCTTGGTATTATTTTCAACCACCTAGTTTGTTTGCGTCATTACCGTGTTCCTGAAGGCAGAATTCTTATGTTTTTCTTTTGCGTCTTAGTTGATTTTCCACCTATTTTTATTTCACAATTATTTTGTTTTTGTTTCCGTTTTTCCCCGTTTGTTTTACGGGTCACCGGTTATATTCCCGGTCTAATAATCACGGACAACAAACTGATTCTCCAATACCTCAAGGTTCTGTGAACCGTTCAACTAGAAGCTTTCATTATTCACCTTTTTCCCAGTTCGTACATCCTGATCTTAGGCAGTGCCTTAATCATTCACAAGTTTTAGTTATACACTTATAAAGGCACAAACTAAGGTTGCAGACGTTGTACTGTTCCGTTGCTCACAACATGCTTATCTGAAACAATGATTCGTCCCATAGTATGTCTTTTTTCTGTTGTTGTTGTTGTTGTTGTTGTTGTCCGTTTATCTTTAAATAACTGCATTATGTCTCCCATTGTTTGATACAGTTTGTTTGCGTGGTTAGTGAGTATTCACCCCTCGGGTGACAAAAGGAGATTTGTTAACGTGACGTTTATATTGCATACTTTATCGTGATTAACAACAGTCGGAGTAACCCCATAATCACAAGGATCTTCTGTTCAGTGATGAAGACCAGTAACACATGCCCCAGTACTTGAATTGGTGAACCGCAAAAGACCCCACCAGACAAAGCGTGTTATTGAACCGGGCGACAGGAAAGCTGCCTACCACTAAAGTTGGGTGATGGTGAAGAAATGGAAACCTCAGACCGTAGGATCCAAAGCACGTCGGTGAAAACAACTAAACCACTGCATCACCATCACCCCAAACTTGATAATTTTTATTTATACTGAGGGGCTTTCCTACCCCCCTTCTCATTCAACTCAAGAAACGTTTTTTTGGTGCGCTTTATCACACTTCCCAGTGTGTTCCATTAGGATATTATCTTCATTTTAAGATCCTCAAAATTGCTATAACTGGTGTCGTTCTTGACCTCCGTGTACAAAATGTAGTAGTTATTGGTTTGTGCTATCTTACTCTCTCCGCCCAAATACGTTTCACCTGTCCGGTCTCTTTCTGTGCACATCCAGTTCTGGAAATGGAAAGACCTATGCACGGTTTGAAGGTTTTAATCGTTTTGTTGTTCCTTATAATGGCGAGAGGCTTGCGAAATCATAACAGATTGCATTCGATCTGTGAGCACAATGAAAGAAATGTTCACTGTTTGATTATTGTAGCTGCCTTTGGCTGCTAAATATTCTGAGCCATGTTGTTCCTTGTTTCACACATACAGGTTGTGTGTCTGCAGAATGTGTAGCAGTCGATTTACGCAGAGTGACATTTGACTAGGGTACATAACGAGGCTCGTGATGGAGAATGTGCTACTAAGGCTTGAATTTTCAGGAATATAGGATTTTAAGTGATCATCTTGCCATCCTTCAGAAATTGGTTTCACAGATATTGAGATAGAATGTATCTGAAAGCGTGAGTATATGTATGCATGCCAAAGCAGAGAAACCCATTTGAAGATTCTTAACTAACTATGAGAGTATTTCAAGTTAATGATGATTTTCGCTTCAAATAGACATAAAACATCTAGTGTCCGATAACTATATGCGGCAATCGACCCTCATCATTATGCAAGTGATCATTCCGAACAGTATAAAAACCGAAATATATATCGTTGATGTTTACAATTACTGTTTACTGAAGGGAATCTCAGCTCGTTTCCTCAGTATGTTGACTGGAGGCAAAAAGCACCATTAGTCTTATTCAGACATATGTCCTTGTCGATCTATCGTAATGCAATTTTTCACCGTGTTCAGATCATGTCGGCGCTTTCACAACCCCATGCATTTTCTATGGCGTCACAGCCAGAAGTCCACTTTGAAGGTCGAATGCAGCTAAGTTATAGTCCTCATTTAGTTCTAATATGTGGACTGACGCCTAATGGAAATTATTTTATGATATTTCTGGGGTTATATTGCCAGGAACACTTTTTAAATAGCCTTGTGGATAATAAAGCGGCATTGATATGGACAGAGGCATGCCTTGCAATCTATCAGACTGAGATTGGGATTAGGGAAGCTTTATAAACTAAACTTCACGAACGATCTTCCTTGTGCATTTGGAGATTATCTTGTAATTTGATCATATAAGGAAACAGATTTGCTATTTTCTCAACAGGTGACAGTTACTTTTCGAACGTAATTGAAATCACCAGTACTGAAAGAAATACCTCTGTTCACTGAAACTGGTTTCTTTCCGCCAGCTATACTATATTCAGTCGGACAGCATATATTGGAGCCTACATTTGGAGTGTAACCAACCTAACGTTGATTAACATGCATCCCTTTATCGTTGTGTATCTATTCTCCCATTTGTCCGATTTTGTGAAATCAACATACTCCTATGGATTGTACAAGCTCTAATACCGACATAAATACGTGAAAAGGGATTTTCATTCAATGCTTTTGATAACATATACATATTGTGACAAAAGCTTTCCTATGCATATGGTCCTTGAAGTTCATAGGAAACAAATGGTGATAATAAAGTACAATTGACTTAGTATGTGGTACACTACCCGTCACAGGTCTAAGTCTTTACAGTGAGTGGATGTCTTGAAGTTTTGATATTGGAGATCATGCTCATGATGCAACAAGGGACAAAGGAGTTCTTCGCTTAAGGAGCTGGGATGAAACAAACAAAACGGGGTGTGGTGTGTGTGTGGGGGGGGGAAACAAAAGCATGACCATTGAATGATGCCTGGTGTCAGCAACAGTGCCAATAGAAGTCATTGATCAGCACCATCCAAATGACATTGTATAAGTTGAGTCGATTGGTTCGTTGCATCAGCAGACTGAATTATTCACAAATGTGGATCACTGGGTTATTGAAGAACAACTATTCATTGAACAGTAAGCCTACTATCAAATATTTCTCCTCATTTGGCACAGACGTCGATTTGTTTCAATGCTGTTCATCTGGAACGAGCGAATCGCATCAATCTAATCATTCCATATGAGCTGCCAAAGTTCAAAATTTCAAAGGAAACATGATTATCCGTTGGTGTTTTTCCAAGTGCACAGCGTCTTTGCGCAGAGCGAATCGCGCTACAGCAATACAGAAAAGCTCACTATCACACTCGACCTACCGAACACAGGTGAGAGTACATGACTACCCAATTTGGCCAATGTCACCGATCAAGACACAGTCCTCCTCTGATATCAAACCAAAGGTTTCCAAATAATGGCGCTGTAATTTCGCAGTAAACTGTACCAGTAAATGGTGTTAACTGAGCAGTTTGTACTGCGTTCAGTTCGAGGATCACAAAATACATGTGATACAATACGGCTAGATGAGAAAGGAGTAAAACAATCCGTCGCCCTCATCTGTCAGCAGCAGAACAACAGATGAACCGCAATGAATTACGTTTGACTCGCAGAGGTGATGAGAATAAATTTACTCATATCTACCATGGGTTAAGAAAAATGCATTTGTGGTGTTCGGTAAAACCTTGATGTTATGCGCCTGACTGTTTTTCTTTGTCCTGTATGTTTATGCACTCACGGAAATGTCATCGTAAATTTCTTAGGGCATTTTATGTGGAAATAATGTATGTCATACAAATCAACTTTTTTAATTGTTTTATTTTCATATTTGAGCGATGAGAAAATATTCAAGTTTACTCAACATGAAATGCTAACCACTACAGCTGGGCGCAGTATCCGTACATATATCACGAAATTGGAATCCCAGGGGAGCC
Organism: Echinostoma caproni; assembly: GCA_900618425.1. Lineage (NCBI taxonomy): Eukaryota > Metazoa > Platyhelminthes > Trematoda > Plagiorchiida > Echinostomatidae > Echinostoma > Echinostoma caproni. The sequence continues at coordinate 32,581 of UZAN01041431.1, read as the reverse complement.
CGATCAAAATGCTGTTGGTCGATATATCGCTCTCCACGGCTGAGCTGACCTAGCTATAAGAAAATAAAGATATTTTACCTGTAAACATCTGGTCACACATGAATCCTGTTGTTCGGTTAGAGATTAACTGCGTGTTCCATTTTGTTGAATACACGGTTGTCTACTAACCAGACTTCCCTATTACACTGATGACTCATGGTGAACTTATTTGTTTCTCATCGATGGTTCAGTGATGAACAAGTAGTACAGTTCTAAATCTTGGGTCCACGACATTAAAATAAGCATCCTACAGGGGTAAAACGGGTCACACCGATACAAATGTCTATGTTAATAATGATTAAAATTAACCTCTTGATGCTTTGTTTGTCATGGAGATTGATTTGAAAAGGACTGAATAGTTGACGGAGTCATGCTGCACCAAAAGCCTGTACTTATGTAGTATTTTGTAATCATAGATCTTTGGTTGACGGTTAAGTTTGAGGTCATTTAGATTGTCAAATTCAGTGACAAGTTTAAACAAAAAATACGCATGTTTTCTTTTCATCTCGTTCTCTGTAAGTATGATTGTTATATGAAGTGTGATACACTATATAGCTAATGTGTCAAAAGAAACAAGCTTGTTCACCAAACTTCGTTTTTTTTCAATATTTTCTGGTGTTATATTCCGGGCATTGTACTTTCTTTTGCAACAGAACGTTCCCGACGAGCTTCCCGACGCTTTGATGATTTTTGTTTTGTATTTATCATGAAATGTTCATATATCTCTTTATTTGCGTCTCGATTCCCTATAATGACAAGATTTATCACATAAGAAACCTCTCAATGCTGATGAAATTCGGTATCAGACTCGAACCCGCTGAAGTTGTGAATCAGTAGCACAAACCATAAACTTCAAGATCCGAGTGAAGAAGATAAACACAAACCCTGTTGAAGTAAAAGCTTTATTTAGCTTTTCCTAATTCGTGGTTGATAGTCTAACTCGTGTTATTACATCACGTATACAACCTAACAACCGCATTGAGCACGCCCAAAGACTTGATGATTTCAATGACCTCACTGATAAAGATGCAATTTTATGATGGCCAGGTGTCAGTGCGAGACCACAATCCGTATTGAGAAAGATTGAAATAGTAACGTATAATCAGTGCTGCAGATAACCAGTAATTATCACAAAGAAACGTCATTGGGGAGGACGGCATAGCTGCATACACAAAGCTTTGACAAGTAAATGCTAACAATGGAAGATGGCTTCTCATTTTTAAACCATCTACATCTAATGCAAGATAAAGCGCCGCACAACTCAACTTTGAGCAAGGTATGCTTACAATAGGTTTCGTAAGTACTACCTGCTCATCGTGAAATCATGTAAAACATCAAAAACTTTAGGGAGTAAATAATAGACTTAAGTATACGATTCATTGTAGAAGATTCGGTTGTGTATTGGGGGGATCGGTTTTGTTAAGACAATTTGCTTTGATATAAACAATCATGTACAATTGAACGGTCAATATTTAAGCATATGAACTAATAACAGAACAGCATATTTAACTACGACCTAATTGCTACTGGGACCACATATGATAGGTGATAACAATAATTAAACTGAATAACAGGAGTGATGTATCATTTTCAAGAACAAGGTAATAAATATTAGTTTTGTCCAAAATACGTCCTTGTGATCCACAGAATATTTGGTGATTACCCATTTTATTTCAGGGAATGGAAGGGGTAATATTTCTTTTCTAAAAATCAAAACATCAAAAGCTATCTGCTGATCTACTTTTATGTCACAAAAGTCACTGCATAAGATTGTAAATGTTCTTAGATCGAAAGAGCATTACTGCTCATACGGTAAATGTATTGCTTTGTTTACAGGTTATAAGTAATCAGTTGAAGAAGCATGAGACAAAAGGTATTTTCGGTATTATTATAAATGCATGTAATATTTAGACCACAGCTTTTGGCCCTTGTATACTCACTTCTCAGCAGACCAACTTCGACATATGCGATGTATCTTTTATTGACACTTTGAAACCTGCATACCCACATATGTTTCGGTATTTGTGCATTACTTTCAACTTATCCCTTGTCATCATTCATCTTTTGAGGAAAAGTTTGATCCGTGGACATTGATTCACATTTTGGTGCTATTTTCACATGAGGGAATCCGTTGAAACTCTGCATTTGTGACCTTGGCCTATCCTCTGATATACCTGAACTTAACTCATTTCGCATCAAGTATATATCAAACTGTCCCTTATCGATCTATCTGATTGTCTGTGAACTCTCGTTTATCGATATCAGTTAGCTCTGTTTACCCCCATCCATGCCGTATCCATTATCGAAATCTTTTCTGGATTCCCAACAGAAAACTAATGTAGTGATAGACTATGATTAGTCGGTTTGCCAGTTTAGATGTTCGAATTCCGTTGACGTTGACCTGTTGGTGTCTTGCCAGTGGTTTAACTCGTTGTCCCGGTCTATTTTGTCATATGCTGCTTGGATTCTGATTCAGGATGCTGATAACTGAAGTTAACATATACCTTGTTTTCGATTTGTCTGGACTTCGATGTTCGATTTCCGCACATCACTCCGGATGTCAACTCGGTATATGCAAAATCAGCTATTATATAAAGCGGAAACCAACGTCTGACATCTGCTTGAGGCTTGATTGGATTAGTAAGAAGAGCGCATACCGTTCGCTCCGGTCTGAAATTTAACCGCAAAACATCGAATTAAGAATACAAGCATTTACTCTGTACCGTAGAGAGCCAAAACTCTCACCATGCATATTTACTTCGCATTTATATATTTGGACTCTCATTTCTATTGCGTCTGCTAAATGTTCCAAATGCAAATATTGTGTGGAAGGTCTTCGTTCACCAGGCACTTCCAGTTACTAGAAAAATCTATTAGAATCCTAATATCTGCTCAAATCGTTCAGGTCGCCTGAATGTCGGACTTGTCGAATCACGTTTGTACCAATTTGTTAACAGTATAAAATAAACAAAGTTGATTAAAACTATTAACATTTTGTTTTTATTGACTTACATATCTGATCAAGTGGCTGAAAATTTGCTGCCCCCGCCCCCAGGTGTTGGTGGTGATGGGTTGGTTAAGATCCACTTATTGGCATGCCACAACGTGTGCTTCAGAATCCTTTCACCGCTGTCAATCATGTTTTCTGTCTTAACCATGTTACCTGTTGTTTGCTCGTTGTTCGCTTCATGAAAAACGATAAAACGAATGGAATTTGCATGCGATGAAAATGTTTGTGATAACCGACAAAGGGAATTGGACAGCTCTTTCGTCCTATTTGGGACTCGTCAGCATTGCGTACGTTTTTGTGTCTGTGTCTGGACTCGAATCCCGAACTTTCGGGTTGTGACTTCAAACCTTTCACCCTGAGCTACACTGTTGACGGTCATCAACAAAAAGTGCTTGTTGCCTCTTAACAATCGAGTGGGCTAATCCCAGCGTGATATCGTGAAAAATGGGATTTATTTTTATTTTATTATTAATTAGGTTATATCATGTGATCACATTTAAACAGTATGGTGAAGGTCATTACCAGCAAGGCACCACAGAGAAGAGCACAAAGCCTGCGATAAGCCTGTCAAGATTTGAGGAGCATAGACAAGGTACATTTATCTTCCAAAGTATCTACTTTTGAATAGGAACAATTCAAAGTTAAACCTTGGTTCTCAATTTACCGAGATGAATAGCATATAAAGAATGTTGAAATTGTTAAACATTCAGTAGCCTCAATGGGATTGTAACTCAGGGAAAGATTCCATCTACGCTTTTTACAGCACACGCTCTAACAGCCGAGCCACACCGAACTTTTCACAATTTCAAAATACGACTTAAATCTGCAAAACAAGAATTTGAACATGGAGTAAATGATTAGTACCGCTCCTAATCCAGCATGATTTGTAACGATTTATTCATTTTTGTGTAGAAAAATTGCCCAATATAATCAATTTGAATAGATAAACAGGAACTTTTTCTCAACATTACATTTGCCTCATATAATTGCTACAACTCAGATACTATATTCAAATTATTACCCAGAAAGTACCATCATATGCGCATCTTATACAAGTGCTATAAACGGTTTTGCCGTTCATAATAAAATTATCACTATATTTGCTAGTTATGAGTTTAGGAGTTTCATGCAGCATTTTTCCCCGTTTAGGATTTTTCCACTCAGTACATTGAAAATTAAATGAAAAGCAGTTTGGTGCCTCCGGCATTTTTCTGAGTATCTATCCAAAAATATGGGATGAATTTGATAGATCCATTTCCTACGAGAAAACCCTTTTTGGTTATATCAGCAGGCTATTGAAAAAACTGTACGTTTATCACTACGAGTCTTTACAGCATAATCAAAAATGAATGGGCGTTAAATAGTATTTGTTCACTGAGTTTCGGTCAACGAATGCACAACTCACACCATAAAGGTATTGACAAATCTATTCTATCGCGATGAAACTTGATTGACCCAGTTATTACAAATTCTTACAATGATACGGATCGGAATCTTGGGACCGGGCTTTCGCCACATACTATCGATGAGCGCTGTTGAGAACGAAACTGAAGTCTAATGTTTACTATGTGTAGGTTGTCCGGATAAACAGAGCATTGTGTGTAAATCATGCTTAATCTGCTCATACTAGAAATTGCAAATAAAAACTTAGCATATGATTCCTTCGCAATGATACGTTGGGTTCCGTTAATTTCATTTATTGTAGCCAAAAACAAAATGGTGTTTCGTTTCATCACTTGAGACGATATTAGTCACGAGAATAATTTATAAAAAAATGCTTCCTGATTGACGGTTTAAAACTCATACCAAAAAACGTCAATTGACGCTTTGAGTAATAATGTTGCTTCGATCTGAAAATCTTTTATGAACTTATTTGCCGCTGATTTTTTAAAATGGAAATCAATCAAGTGATTCTTTATACTGTTTTGATTTTCTGAAATGAAATGTTATTCTTTTGATTTATTAAACCAAAATGAGTATTCTTGATTGATCAGTATTCTCCTTGTGTTTCATACCTGAATATTTGAGAAACGCTAGCCGTCATTTCCTTACTTTTTTGTCAAATATTGGGCCACCCGTTTCTTCCTGCTTCATTTTCTTAATCACCCGTCATATACTATGCTGAGGAGTAAATACTTTATAGTAAGATACTTGATTTGAGTATGCGTTGATATCCCAACATGTGGCCATTTGTTGGTATTTGGTGTTACAAATGCATATTTGCTTACGAGTAATTTGCCCTTCTAAAATACACATGTACGACAAGGTAACCCTTTCACTGAACCGTGTCTGCTACAACAAATCATATACTTTAGTCGTTGATTTATTCCCCAACCTGCATACAGTTTTGATAACGGTTTGACGACATTCAGAGAGTCCTTAAGGAAACGTTTTGTTTAAACTATTTCATTATAGCTTAGTTCTACGACATATAGTGATCCAAAAGACGCAGACGAATCACAGTGATTCCGGACACAGCCTCCGACGAAGAACTTAAATATAGTACTTAGGCTTATATTAGAAAATGCTTTGTTCGGACAAACAAATAGTACTTTACACGGACGTCTCTGCTTTTAAATCATCGTTCGCCTAACTAGAATTATGCTTTTTACAAATAAATTGTCCGTTGTATCGTTCAATGTCGTTTGCTCAATAGGTGTTCTTCTGTTTTTCGTTTATTCCTTTCTTTGGATGGTACAAAATCCCTAGTATCGCTTGACCAACGGTAAGTTGGCTGTTGGAGTCACAGAGAATCGTTGTGAGGCCTAAAGTTCCGCTTACACCAGTTGCCCAAGAGTTGATAATCTCATTTTGTGTGCATCGCTTTGAGTTCGCTCATATGAAACAAACGTAACTGGTATCGCCATAACAAATTATATTTCGCGTCTACGGATAACCTACAATTTTTCTCACATTTTCCCTATATGCTTTGAAGATCGCGAATAATATAATGCAACGTAACATTTAATTGCTTAATTGAGAACCTGTCTTCCTGTTCTAATATCCTTCTAAGCACGGATTTAGAAACGAAATTAGTACCGATCAACTTCGGCAAACTACGACTTCATAAAACATCGCCATTCTTAAAAAAATAGCAAAATAAATGCTCTGTGATGATTATGGAATATGAAAATAGAAATGAAGAATGACCCCACAGATTTGGTAAGAATTTGGGGAAATATAATTGAAATCCTCTTATTCTTATACAAACCAAGAGAAGAAAAGGAATAGATTAGAGCACTTTGAAAATGTATATCTCTTGGATATGAGGCTCCGTCGCTACAGGTAAGCACTGCTTTATATAAACAAATAAAGATAACATGTTGCACCGACTACTAATGAGCAATTATAAACAAACAGATCGGACTAGACATAATTTCGCTTCCAGACAGATCTCCCTCTTTAAATCCTATGGTAGACAAAATACATTGCATTTTAAAGCCGTGAGTGTATCAACTTGGTCAACACGTTTCAGTATACAGCAATCAATAGATCAAATTGTCCGTCGTTTCAATTCCGATTGTTCCGTACTGTACACTTTTGAAAAATGAATTGAACTATCACCAGTAGTAGCGCAGTGTGTGCACTTGTTCACCTGTTAGACACTCATATCCATCGAATGGTTCCAAGGTTTGAATCGAAGCGTGTGGCTTACCGTGTGGTCTGAATTTCTATTTGGTTCGGTTGTGTTGAAATGCAGTTAGTTTCACGCAGTGTTGTGCAGCAGACAGTCAAAGGGATAAAGAAGGTATTCGATTTTGGATTAGCGCATCATACGGAATCAAGAAAGGTAAATTTGCTGCATGCTGAATGGATTCCGAATAAGACTAGCACACATAACTCCTGGAAACACTGGTGGAAACAAGTTTTGAGTGAGTGACCAGAGAGCCGGAAATCTACCATCCGTCACTTCAATAAGAGATGATTAACCCTATGTAATTTCTGATAAGAGTACTGAGAAAGTTGCGCAGTAATTTATAAGGCGCCTAAACAGGTTAAACTGCTTGAAGTATAAAAGTTTCAGCTTATTTGAGCTCTTTTCTCATCATTTTGTTTATGATGGACATTCTGTTATTAAACCTCAATATGGCAATCTCTTATCCTCAACACACTATAAGTACAACTGAGGTTTTCTTGCCAAATCTCGTAGTTGTTTAACACTACGCAATAGCAGGGTCTGTCACGTATTTATATTTTCTGTGGCACGGAGTGTCACTTGAGTAAGTTTTCGCAATTATAAAACAACCTCAATCAACGAACTGGTAATTACGTGCAAGTTTCATGCAAAGGAGAGAAAATAATCCAGCTTGAAGCCTCAATGAGTCTCCAAATTTCGCCGGCGCTATCTCTTTTTCCATCATTTGATTACTTATTACATAAACATCACTGTCTGCCGGTTTTTGCGTCATTTGTTATTGCTTAATATCCGCACTTTGAGGTGTAAAACGCGATTCCTTGACTTGACAATGAAGTAGACAGTGACTATGAAATAGAGCATTCAAAAAAAAGAAAAGATATATCATGAGTCGCGACGCTCGTCGGTCGGACTTGGAAATAAACTGGCATTGAGCTCCATGAAAATAAACTATTTATGCACTGCGCTTCCGATTCAGCTAGAATATTTTCGGCAAAAATACATCTTCAAAACATCATTAGCTAATATGACACCTTAAATTATGGACTGCCTAAATAACAGTAAAATGACATTTATACATGTGTTTTCTTCCCAAAACAAAACTGAAAAATGTCCCAAAAGATTATGTACAGTCAAGCCCAAAAGCGGATATATATGAACGTCGGGCGGTGGTGATCAGCAATAATAAACTCACCAAATTATCATCCCGATGGATCTGTGTTCAAATCCAACTAGCTGCCCCCTAGTTTTCCTCATTATGCGTTGCATAGAGTCATTTTGATAGGCCGAGAATTGTATCTTTTCTTATTCAATGAAATAAAGTCAAAATGAGAAGGATAAAGAAATAACAAACAATAACATGACAAACCTTCCTACTCTTAAATATATCCCAGTTCTGGTGTAGTCTTTTCTAGTTGGAAATGAGTATATCATTTGCAAATGTTTAACTATAGCCACTCCTCCCGCATCGTTTATCCTTCTGGGTGTTAGCGAATTCCACGGAATATATTGACCATTTAATATTGGATTTAATCATTTTATTCTGCAGAAAGTTTTGGCAAGTGATGGAATTGGTACTAGCAACAGATTAATAATTCATACTCATCACAGTTGAACCATCCTACAAGATAAACTCATTTTTGATCGTTTTGTTTTCCAGTTCAATTTTAAAATGCATTAAACGCTCACGGGAATGATATTTCTTGTGTGAAACCAGCATAGATGCAGGGTGCATCTTTAAACCATTGTCATACTCTGAAATCGGCAAATGATATTCTGTGGTGTAAGAACAAATAAACAGCAGAATGTGAATTGCTGAGCAAACCGTGAAGCAAATGTCAGTATTTTATTATTGTCATTTTATTCGTATACAAAAAGGAATTATTTAGGGATCAGAAAACCAATCAGACCCCAAACAGAAACTAATTGAAAATCTCAACTTCCGATGGAATCAAGAGATGCTACTATTACTCAGAAAATCATTCAAATAGACCGCACCGGTGTTAATCGCACATTTGCTCTTCGCTTTCCAAACTGTGACGAATCGATCGGTTAGTTATTTTTTCAGTATTCAGCCAGTTCGGTTGCATGTGCTTGGACTTACCAGATAGGTTGTAATCACTGGCTCTTGGTTGGTTGATTGGTAGCTGAATCGTGGAAGATGCGTCACGCCATTTGATTTCGTAGCAAGAACACTAGTGAATAACCTTTTACGAACCAAGCACATGTACTTATATACATTTTAAACTTGTAGATAAAATGAAGCCACTGGGTCATCAGAGGGAGCAAGCAATCACATCTTGAAAACAATACGTTTAGCATTGTCAGACGTACCTGAGCTAAGAGATAATTGCATAGTGCTCTGTAGTAACAAGTTAAATCTAAAGAATATGATAAGGATGTGCAAAACTAAAGGATCCTCATACTCTAAAGTAAAGCGCACATATTTTATTGAACGTTCTTATTTGAGTTCCTGCATTTTCATTTGCATAGATCCTGAAAAATCACTATCTTGTTATTTGGAATGCGAAAAACATTTTCACAAACTCCATTAGATGTATGCAACAACTGACTCTGAGGACGGACTCAACTTCGTATACTCCGGTCGGCATCCGGAAGAAAATTACGATTCGCGTCGAGGAAATTTCACACCGCAAGTGTTATGTGAATGAAGTTTGTAGCGGAACTAAACACATAATAACTGGAGATCTGTGTTTGTTCAGTCATGGGAATTATACAACTGTTTCACGGCTGATTAGTATCTGGATTATAGCGACGATAAATGTTGTCATGTAGTAAAATCTTTATACGATACCGCCGAAAATTGTAGACTACTTATACGGCGAAACCTCATCAGGACAGAACAGTACAGGACAGGTCACGGGACTTGTGGCGGAGCCAGAAGCAGTCCGGTTTCTTTCACAAATTAACTTAGCAGCACCACGGGGTTGGGGCAATTGTATTTCGTTGACGTAAACGTGAATGAGTGCGTTCTTGGTAAAGGAAAACGCACTTGTGACGGTTCCTCAGACCGACAGTATACGTCCGAGGTTTTGTCAGGAACAAAGAAACAGCTTCCGAACCTCAGATTTGAGCGGCTCAGAGTCAGAGATGTGTTTTCGAGAAGATTTACGATTTACGAGTGGCAATACTGGATGTTGAGGATTTGCAGCAAAATGCGTGATGAACAGTGAATGAAAATGCAGTTATGGGAGTTAAAGAACTCAAAATGAAAGGCGCTGAGATAGAAGAGCGTAATATGAAGAGGGGGAGATAGAGACGGACGAGTTATTAGCTACCGTAGACCCGGTTTTAGATTCAATCGCGGAACGTTGATCGACCTTACGTTATAACCGCTGATGATAAAACTTGTACTTTACCGGTTCCAATAAACTCATATAATTGTGGTATGATATGAAAAGTGCAAGACTTAGTTTCATTTGCAAACCTGCAGTGGTGACTGTTTGATGACTGGTGGACTTGTTTTGTCCGACCGTGAAACCTGACAGGTACACCTAGAAGGAGAGGAGACAATTAACTCCTCGGGTTTTTGAATCAACCAGCAACTGGAAATTATTTGATCCACGCTACGGGTGAAAGGTTATCCACGGTTTCGGAAGGAGCCAGTAACTTAAAGGTTGATGTCACAGTTTCAGGCAATCATATGCACACAACCAAGCACACACCTCAAGCTGAAATTGATTGACTTTAAGTAATCAGATTTTACAATTGACCTATGTGCGCTGAGTGGTGTATTACCCGCCACTCTGCTCCGCTTGACCACACTCTGATCACATGTGTCCTGCTCTGGATGGTTGATTCAGAAAACTAAATTCCTTGCAAATTCATTCTCTTGAGCTGCCTGCAGACTGACTGAGTATGTACGGTACAAATAAACAAGTTATGAATCACCAGCTAAACCGAAACATACTGGTGGTGGTGTGTTCTCTGAGCTGAAAGTATTGTTCGCAGTCGTTTCGTAGCCAGGCTAGGCAACATTATCAGTGCAACTTCGGGGCTACGAAACGTCTGCGAACAATACTCCCAGCTCGGATAACACACCACCACCAACATCCACACCCCGAGATACAATCAATCCGCATTATTTCCAAACCGAAACATAGCCCATAGCCTGCCGAATGGTTCATTCAAGTCACTCGGGAAACAACACGCCTTTACAATATGCGGATAAAATTTAATTGTCAAATCCAACTTGAGAAAAATGAATTATAATATGAGCACGGAATCAAATTGTAATGAAATAGCAGGCAGAAGAAACAAAATTAATGAAATTTGTGAGAAACGGAGGAGTTGGTTCGATTTCAAAGGGAAAATTCGTCGTGTAATTCTCAAATAAAGCGTAAACTGAAAAGCTAGAAAGCACTGAACAGCTGTTTTGACCTGCTCGGGTCTCATCAACAGTGCGAATCCATCGACCCAACTGAGGATCGAACCCGGAACCTCATGGAAAGAACGCAAAAATGCTACCTACTCGGCTATTGGGCAGCTGATCACAAAGTTTTTCGTTTTCTGTGTACACGATATAGCACCAAATCCTCCGTTTCTCACTTGAAATAGGTAGTCCGGTTGTGAAAGTTTCAAACGAGTCATAACCTCGGAGGCTAGTGCTGAGATGACAGCTCCGCACTTTCAAGTGTACTCAACCAGTAGAACTCTACTGGGACCTCACAAACTTATTGATGCCTCCGACTCCACACGTCACCCGTTAGATTGGATCTATCAATGGCCCCTCCAGTAGTGATGATCTGACTTATCCATGGACAAACAAAAGTAGTTTCTAAGAGAGTTACTGATTCACGTTGAATCTTTCGATGGGTGAGGGTTTGACTGTTCCTTCCCAAATTGATATTCTTGACCGGTGCTCAAGAATGAAAAAATCCCGTGGTAATTTCCTTCGGCCTACCGGATAAGGAAGCAAGTCACATCAATATCGACAGTCAAGTCAGTCACGATGCTCAAGCGTGAATGCGGCCATGACTAGGTGTATGAAATCTCTTCAATCTTGACCTCAAAGTCCAGGCTGCTGTTCCGTAATTGAAAGGCACATCTTACGAGATACTGAACATTGATACTCGAATGCGGTAAAGGATTGAGAAAGGTTGACCAGACTAGCAAGACAAGAATTTAATCTCCTTCACTACAGAAATTCTTTGTACCATGTTTTGCCAGGACACCGGCCGACAAGGAGATTGATTTTTCTGAGCTTTCTAATTCAGTTAGAATATAATTTACAATTTTGGTCGCCTGATGTCTCGTTTTGCCCTATTTTCCACTGTATGGTGACGGTGACCGAAAACTTGTATAGAACTCAATAAAGCTTTATTACAATACAATAAAATATCAAAGAGAGAATATTTATTTCATTATACTTACCTGATTGACTACTACATTCTATCACAAATGTCGATGAGAATTCATTCAACACACACAACTGCTCCCTTTGTTACTCAGCTTCGTCGAGTAGTTTCTTGGTCTACTTACATCACCTGTCATATTCATTGCTTGTTTTCATATCCAGATTATATCCGTGTGATGCTTATATTTTATTGAGTGCGGAATGTGGTGATACAAATAAACCACTGTTACCCAAATTTATGGTTTGATTTGTATGTTCACAGCTGCTACAATGTTGTAAATAAACCTTGCAGCCAATCTGAGTTGTAGCGAGACGTTCTGTAACCCTGGTATATCGAAGTATGCACCAACCCTTCAAAGGCCACGTTAGCACAGTTTGCTTCATAAATTCCTCCGCGAAGTTAACTCATCCTCAACTAGGAGAACGTCACAGATGAACAGTTAGTTTGAAGCTTCGAGTCCTCTTTATCAATTTCTTCAATGCAACAAGAAGAACAAGTTATCGTTTGCAATATTATGTGTACGTTTGAGTATCGAAGTTCCCAATCCATGTTTCAATACTGTGTGAGGTATTCAGAACGACTGATGCAGTATGCATTGAGAATCAGTTGACCGCAAAGTATATTCGTCACTATCTGTGTTCCCTTTGAAAATGGACCAACTTTTTGATCCATCAAAGGAACTGAGGGTATCACACCACCTGTTGAGTAGACATTAGGTGTAAATTGTTATACTTAACCAAAAGCTGGAAATAGAGCTATGAATGCTTATGAATGTGTTAGAACGGAGCGCACAAAATCCGTCCTGCCACGCAGCGACGCGCGTTACACCACAAGTGCGCTCGTGCCGCCCAAGCCGAATCGACTCCTGATTGGATGACCAAGGTGAATCAATTAGCTGTCCTCCGGTCGATCAACTTGAATGTCAAGGTCAAAATCTGATTGGCGCGTCACCACGTCTGCTTGCGTATGCCCAACTCACCACATATATTTGCTCGTTGTTTCATGATCAATAATACACTCTGACTGTCGTTTTTCTCAGCAGTGTTCTTTTCTCCAGTTGTTGAGGCCTAGACAAGAGGCGTACGTATCGATCACATCGTCTTGATATCAAGACATTATAAATGGCGAAGGAAAAATTGGAAATTTCAATGAATTTTTCGGCAGATCAATTCCAACTTCTGTTAATGCAGCAACAGAAACAGATGGAGGCTCAACTGAAACTGATTGAATCACTGACGCAGCGGCTCAACCTG
>UZAN01041430.1:26673-39529 GCA_900618425.1 Echinostoma caproni | reverse complement strand
CCCCGGGAGTGTTATAAGATTTTCGTGATCTTGCACTCATTCCAGTGCCTGACTCCCATGCGATGTAACGGCCGTCGACGTACGGTATATGTCCACTCCTGCCTCACCGGTATAACGTTGACGAGTCACGTGGTTATTATTATTGTATTTCACACTGATTTGAGTCCGGATTATGTCAAACGGCAATTGAAAGTAATTGAAATGTGATTTTCTCGTGAAACCAACACCATTCCGGGATTGTTCAACTCCGTGCAGGTAAATTTCTTCACAACCAGCACTATTGGCCACCCAAACCCTAACCCCGTAATGTGCCGGAGCGGTGTGTGAAGACCACAATTGATTCGGGTCAGGTGTCACCACAGTCATATAATGTGCCCTCATCTCATGACCCAGGTGGAGGCTATTAGAACCGAGTTTTCTCGGGTCTTCTTCGTATGTCTTTTCTTGGGAAGTTTCATATCAGGATTTTCAAAATCCCCTGGGGGATCCACAACAGGAGCCTTCGGTTAGCCAAAGCCTGACCCGCAAAGCAGAGGGGCGGTGTGTGAAAACCGCATTCCACTGGGAGCCTGTGTCCAGTTTATCGGAGCATATGCCCTTCGAACGGAGTTAAACATCCAAAGTGCCCAATACACCTCAATGCCCAATCGAGCCGGTGACCACTGCCACAACCGGAAAGGTGTGTGTGTGTGTGTGTGTGTTTGTACGCCTCCTCGTGGTTGGTTTGGAATCAGGGTTTTTGGCCAACTTCCCTGGGTGAACTACCAGCGGTCCACCAACCCGGATATCGGCTTTTCGTCCTCTCACTTTGGTGAGGAAACACCTCCGCCACAAGAAGACAGTGAGTAGGGCTTCTTCAGCAGGGGCAGGCTATTTGAGACGCTTGGTCGCATGGGAGCATTTCTCCAGGTGCAATGAAAGAGTGACCAGCCACGACTCTAGACACCCATCCTTGACCATACTTACATAGACTTTCGGAGGCGGTAAAGAGACACTTTCCGTGAGAACATTTTTGATGTTGAAAATGGGACCCCTCCCCGTACCGTCGGAGAAACTAGGACTTACTGCAGGCCAGTCATATGGCTGAAAGAAAATGAAAACTGACCAGACCATATAATGTGGTGTGCTTGTGCGAAACCCCCCATCATTATGGGTAATATTCGGATTTCGGATGAGGGTCGGTGAGATCGCTGAAATTGTCATCAGAAAGTATATAGCTGAGTATCCAAGATAACTTATTCTTTCTTTCTTTCTTTCTGTTTACGTTTGACGGACTTCCCTATTTGGAACGATAGATCGGCCCTCCACGGGGAAGTCTATGAAAAATTGGAAGAATATGGTGTCCAATGGCATCGGGATGCCATTGGACAGTTTTTCCCCCATGCGGATTTGCTCTTTGTATAGCGAAACGCTACCAGTTGAGTAGCTGGTGGTTGATGTCTATCACCTTATTCGCGCAGTTCGCGATGCTTTCTACAGACATGTTGAATTGTTTGTTGCAAACAGGCCGCGTGCTCGACGGAAATCCATCACAATCTCTCCGTGAATCTGCCATTGGATCTACGCCCGTCTATTCACGGTTAATCGCCTCGGTGGCCTCGGTGTCAATGATCTCCGTTTACGAACCACCGCCTCCAGGGATATTCGTTAGAGATCATTCAACGGAGAATACTATTGGAGACCTTCATAAATATTGCACCGGACACAACACGCTGCTTGCCCTGCAGCTGATTGGGCTAACTCGTGTTTCTTTATTCCATTCGCTGTACATCCTGTTATAATTTATCCTCCCAAGCGTGCAGTCCGTGGATGAGTTAGACCGCGGTTCGCGCTAATACCACCTAGAATTTAGAAATGGAGTACCACTGAGCTACCGAAACTTATCCGAAGCAAAAATCGAACGGTGCGTCCACCATAGGTCATCCCTCTTATACTTCTGACTCTGGTGCTACGTGAGCAGTGAACTCTATGAACACTCGTGACAGTTCTTTTGAGTTCCATTGCGTAAAACACAGATGCTGGTTCATGGTACTGGGGACATTTGCACTTAGTTTCTGAACTACAGAGCACAGCCCTGTTATGTGGCGCTTAGCGGAACGAGATAGTCGAATTATTTTAATTTGCTGTCCGTTCTGGAGCAATCTACAGGAGTTTCTGGAATCAATCTGTTACTCTTTTCTCCTTGCTTTCTCCCTCTCTCTTCACTCTCCCATGGTGTCTTCCTTGTCCAATTAGCTTCTGTCAGAACCCTTACTGCCTGCCACAGTTTTGATCACGGACCGACAGTTCCATGATGATGCACTCGTTCTGTCTATCGCTTGCGTTTGTTTCATTATGTCTGTTCGTCCTCATGTGTTTTTTTGGTCCCTCTACTCTTCTTTCTCTATCTCTCACAATCCAACACAGTGCGTCCAGTCGGCGGAGCAATCGACGTTCACTGGTCAGCTCCAATACCAACGTGACATTCGCCCCATCTGCGGGAATGCGATCGTCCTCAAACAATTCACTGATTGAGACACCTGTGGGGGTCTCGAACGCAGTCCCGGTAAAAACGTACACCCAGATGCCTCCACCGGGAGCACGTGCAAGCTACGCAGGCAAACACTGGGGTTCACGACAAAGCGAGACTACAGCTGCCACCTCAAGATACAGTTCGATGTCTGCAGTCGGTCCCCGACAATCGAAACGACCGGCTCCGGGTACAAACAGTAGTATGTCAGCATCCTATCAGCATCCACAACAAGAGGTACGTTGAACAGGTCATTCCAAAATTGATGAATGGTAAACGGTAAACCAAACATTTTGCAGGTTCATTGGCCGAGACGTCAAATGTTGTGTCCCAAATTTAGTAGGCAAATGAGCACAACGTCTAAAGCAGTAAGTTTATTGTAAACAGCAAATATATAGCCGGTACACAAACTGGGGAACAGGTAGGAACGATCAGTGTGTAGGAAAGCAGGCAGGCAGACCGACACCGGCTCACACGTCGCAGTACACGCGAATGTCATCAAGCCAGAATTCAGTCAGTCAAACGATCGATCGATTGATCGATCAATCAGTTTGACCACAGGCATGTGTGAACACAAATCAGTCAGTTGTAAGCCATAACAGCCTCCCATCAGTTGGACAATATTTACAATCTTTTCCCAAGATGACAAACCCAATACAATCTCATGAAGTATGGGCCGTTTACGATCGTGCTAATGTAGTTAGACCTGTTGATGACTCATTTAGAATGAAATCATTTTATCCGCAATGCACAGATACGCGTCCGGCGTTAGATTACGCGTTCCATAACCGACCTGTCCATCTCAATTCCACTGATGCGTATTTATTACCCCGACTTGTCGATTCTAGAAAAAAGTAACCAGTGAACTGCAGGCACGTGGACTTGATTATCTAAGTTCACCGGCAACAACTTTTACGATTCATCTTCAATGTTATTCCGCGCTGTGGTAATAATCAGGATGAACAAAGCTAATAATTCATACCAAATTTCAGCATAACTTATTCCACTAGTCACGAATAACTGTGGGTTAAACTATGTGTAACGAAGTCCGTTTTTTCTCACCCAATTCATTCGTATTAGTAAGCATACATACACACACACATGAATGTGCTGTCCACGCATTGACCGTGTGTCCTGCTTGTTTACCCACCTTTCGCAGTCATACCCGTTGGGTTCACGTGGTTCGTCCACCCCAGCGGATAAATCCACACGCACGCGTGGTTCAAAATCCGGCAGCCCTACTGCTCCAGGCCCGTCCAGTCGAACCAGTCAACGTCGTGGACCTCCGGCATCTCCGTCGAGAAGTCATGCGAATGCCGTGAGTATCTCTTGCTCTCTCTCGTGTCTCCATACCACGTCATCTGTTGATCTGCGCTTGTTTGTTTGTTTTTCCTGTCTTGATATGGCTTGTGCAAANGAGAGAGAGAGAGAGAGAGAGAGAGAGAGAGAGAGAGAGAGAGAGAGAGTGGAGGTGGGGGGGGGGAATAGATACCTGTCAGGTATGTGTGCTGCTCGTACCCTAACCACCGAAGCTGATAGTTATTTGTAGGTCTATAGACATCTGGGACTGAATTCACATCGCACAGATGCTCTGCGAGCACTGTTCAGGTAAGCACATCTGTAATCCGACTTGTCGCGTTACGTGACTGGCGTGATCGTTCAACTTAGATTGCGCTTGTACAGTTAACAACGTGAGACTATCACCTTCCTTCCTTCCCGCACCACCACCCCACCCCCCACCCCCCACCCCTTACACTTTGTTCTATTTCCGTAATTCTTTTTTCCGAAGTTATTGCAAGTCTGTTTCTCAAGTACTCATCTGTCGTCCCCGTCCCCCCCCGTTGCAATTTAACTCGTCTTTTCTCACCCAAAATGTCCTTGTTCCACAATCGTCAGTCAGCCATCAGTCCACACGAATGGTCACCAATGGTTACCAAATCACTTTTTTTCTTTTTATCAATCTCATACTTATCACCATGTGGGAACAGGATGAATGACATCGATGGTAACAGTTGAACAAACATCTGACATCGACAGACACGGATGGTGGTAGCACAACATCACCTCGCGTCTATAGTGCGGAGGCACTGTGGATGATGCACTTGTGCATACATCTTTTTTCGTTCATTCATCATCATCATCATCATCATCATCATCATCATCATCATCATCATCATCATCATCGTCATATCATCATCATCATCATCATCATCATCATCATCATCATCATCATCATCATCATCGTCATCGACATCATCATCTGACAGAGCCTCTGTGTAACAGTAGTCAATCAACGTTGGAACTACATCAATACTGTTTCAGGGATCCTAGTAGCCTTTTGTTGTCCATGCGTCCTCTCCAAGTAATTGTTTATAGATTTTCTGTATAAGTTTGTAATGTAGAGTAAAATATCACTATTATTATCATTATTACATTTTATCTTACAGAATTTTTCGGTACTTCGTGCAAAAGCATTAACATTGACACAGTACACTTTGAACTGAAAACTTTCGCACATTTCACTTTACTGCTCTCCTGTAGTGTTTCCCGGTCTATTGAAACAAGACTTTAAAACTGCTTGTCGTGGATTAATGATAATAAGCCGTTCATCTTTAATTTCTGCTGGGTCATTAATCACAGAACTTATTAATGGTCATATGAAGTCTTGCGTGATCTTTGCCAATAAGATTCTAATCGACCACACCCCCATCCTTTGCATTTTGACCTATCTCCTTGTCGCTCCCACTCGATCACTCGTTCCTCTGATCGGCATCTACTCTCTCGAATAAACATTTATAAAAACTCCACTGTACCGTATCTGGCACACATCTTGGTCAACAAAGAACGAGTTATAAATAAATTATGTCTATCTTTAATTGAATGAATCAAACTTTAGAGACATTTATTTTTTTTACACAGCACTCTATTGAATTTATTTTTACTTCTGTATTTTCTCCGGTGTGACGACCAGTGTACAATTTTTAATTGAAATGTAAGCATATCGCAGCTTGAAAAAGTTGTATAAATACAAATACAAATACAAACATCAGGAAGAAGCAAACAAGCATTTTACGTCTATTTCTCGAAAACAAAATAAAAACAGATCATTTTACCTTCAAAACACAAATTCAAAGTGCTTCAATCTAATCTGGAATTGTCTTCTATCCACTGTTCTTTTTTAATTAGACTTCGCCGAAATCTTTGCGTCGCACCCCAGAACCACGCAATACGGACAGATTTCGTCAATCGCCCGGCCAATTTAACGATGATGAGAACGACCTGAACGGACTGAACCATTCCGAACCTTCGGATTCCGACCTCACACTGAACGGGGGTGATTTTGACGAGACCGAGGCCGCCGGATACTGGCATCAACGACGTGCACAAGCTGTCCGTGGTACAGGACGTACACCATCGTCCAATCGAATGCGAACCAATTCCGGTTCGTCACGTCCCGATATATCTGCAAAACGTCGACTGGCCCCGGAGCCGTTTCTGGGTTCAAGCGAATTGCCTCCCGGCACAGAGATGGTTTACAAGGCCGGATTCTCCCGCACGGGCAGCTCGGCGATTCATCGTGTTCCGCTGACCGGGTCAACCAAAAGTAAGTCGCCATGGCAACATGAGGTTTGGGTTCACCCAATCCGACTGGTTTCTGTTTCCTTTGTCCAACACTGCTTCTCTCCCCCCCCCCACTCCCCACTCCCCTCCCGACACACACACACACACACACACACACACACACCGCTCTGTCTCTGCAACCTCATTGAACTGCGAAATAACGCTTCCGTTGTTCGATCATTTTGTCTTATGCCTGAATTTATTCGATTTAGAAAATCCGATGTGCTATCGTATCTGCTAAGGTGTTAAGATACTTTGTAAATTGAATTCGTGTGATTATGCGAGGCCGTTTTTACGGTAATTTTTGGAAAAAGACTTGAAATTAATGTTCTACATTGCCACTGCAAGATAGTCACGTAGTTTTGGGGTGCGCAGAGTAGTTAAAAGTTATTAGGAAATTTAGAATTGACTATTGAACAACTTATACCCATTCGAATAAGTTAGAAAACCCCTGAAGTTGCTAAATCATGGGGTAGTAGTGCAATGCCACACTTGAAACTATAGCTATCTCTGAAATTGCCTCTGTGTTTTTCGACCGTCCTTGAAAATTACATCGTTTTTTTGTTTAAAAAAGATCCGATTGACTTTTGACAATCCCCGTCGAAATCCCGACCCATATGGTCTATCCCCAGCGTTCTTTGGGGATAGACAGTCAGCGTTCGTCCTGGGAGAGGGAACAGGTTCTACAGGACTGGTGTCAATCGGTTATCGTATCGATTTACAATAAAGGCGACAGGTGGTTTTGTGAAAACCACAGAGGAATTAGTTTGATCAACATTGCCTCTTAACTTCTCGCTGGTATCATACTCCATCGACTGTCTGTCGCACACGTCTTGTGCACACGTTTTCGACCTGGTCAAGGTTGTATCGAGCACATCTTCACTCTTTGCCAAACTATGTGGCATCGACATTCTTTTCGTTGACCCACTACCTCTGTCTTTCTCGATCTGAAATCGGCTTTGGACTCAGTTGACCACTCTAAACTCTGGCACTGCCTTTCTCTGGAAGGTGTTCCCGAGAAGTTAGTTTCAATGTTACAATCCTTTATACTAATAGCCGAAGTCGAGTATGAGCTGTTTTTTTTGGGGGGGGGGGCGAAGTTCTTGAAATCCACCAGTTGCCCGTGACTACAAACATATTCTTTCGGAAGACAGATATCCTAATCGATCCATCTCAGGTTCTTGTTATTTTTTTTGACTATGAAAGTCATCTGGGTTGCGGTATGCACATGCACAGATGCACAGATTCACACAAATGATCGTGCATACATTGTGCAAACCTCTGTTTGTGACTTCTCTGTTCGAATTTGTGACGGGAAAACCGTTTTCAACCACGAGAACAGCGAGTAGGAAAACACATCGGTATACTTCAACAAACGGCCTAAACTTAGCTTCCTTATCTCACTCTACACTGACTGACAGGACTGTGAGTGATCCGGAAGTAACGAGCTGTTAGCTGGTCGGAGGACCGACGTACGCAGGTGCAGGCGGTGCAAACTTTTGATCAATCTTTGTTGATTCGAACTGCATATCCTTCGGACTTCACTTTCACGCACAATCCTCAGTTTATCGATTCACCGATATGCACTACCGATGAGCTTCAATAAGAGCGAAACTCAAATTTAGTGCTTCTAAGTGTATCGTTGAATCGATAAGCAGAGGGATTGTGCGTGAAGATGAAGTCCGAAGAATGGTCAGTCCAAATCAATAAATATCAATTATCCCACACCACTACTCACAAGTAACTGTGAGTTAAATGCGAGTTTAATCGATCGACCATCTCTCTGTTTCCGAATGGGAGTTCGTCCCACCTACACCTTTGAATTAGACGGGTTCGATTCATTCAAGTCACGGCTCGCTGAAGCATTGAAATACCTAAATTTTCAGCATCCATGAGTGAACGTTATAATTTGCCATCTCAATGCACTACCAACCGAATCCAATGTGTGTTCAAATCCTATGGGATTCAATAAGTAACAGCTTTGTAATTTTCATTAATTCAGTTCAGTTTAAACAACCATTAACCATGTACTTTTGTGCGCCGGTTTTGGTCACCCATGAGGAATAGGAGAAGGAAAGGAAGGTTGAAAGTAGACTGCAACAGAAAATGGAGAATTTCAGTGATCTAGGCTTGCAAAGAAGTTGAGATGCACGAACACCAATGTTTATGATACCCAGCCATATCACCTAGTCACTAACCATCGGTTACGATCATCCCGAGGTCCCCATTCAGGAAGCCTAACG
Source organism: Echinostoma caproni (assembly GCA_900618425.1). Lineage (NCBI taxonomy): Eukaryota > Metazoa > Platyhelminthes > Trematoda > Plagiorchiida > Echinostomatidae > Echinostoma > Echinostoma caproni. The sequence continues at coordinate 31,156 of UZAN01041430.1, read as the reverse complement.
GGACCTACGGGACCCAGACTCCTGGTTAGGGTTTTCATACCCTCATGCCAGGTCTTAGCTTTATCACCCCGACCTTTTTCCAACTGCTACCTGCCTCGGGAAACATCGCTTGCCGTGGCAACCTATTCGGTGACATGCGTAACACATACCCCAACCAAGGTAATCTATGCTCCAGTGGACGACTGCGTTTGGCTAAAACTTTGCGTCTGACCTCAACATTGCTCGTCCGGCTGCCCCACCAGATTCGTGCAATGCCGCGTAGACAGCGATGTTCCAACACCGACAGTCTATCTTTATCCTGTTCTCTCCATGTCCAAGTTTCTACTCCACCAAAAAAATATTTGATTTTAATTTGAATCTGTCGAGATTCGGTTGATAAACCTGGAGTTACAAATGCCTGGATCGTACATGTGCGCGAGTTCTTCACATGGGAACTCAAAGGTTCAACAATCTACAAGCTGCATGGGGAACACCAGTTCACCCTAAGGGAAATCTGTCACAATTAACGTGTGTGCTTCTTCATTATTCCCCACTCGAATCTCGATTGTCTTGGCCACCTCTGACATTTCTGGTGAGACATAGTAGTACCTAACGTGGCGTGGCGCGCCTACACGGTCCAAAATATACTGGATAGTCTCACTTGTCCAGTCCATATGGTCTCAGCCAAATCCTGACCCCGTGGGGATTTGTGCATGATCCTTCGCCGCGATCTGTTCGCGACCAGGCTTGATCAATTTGGGCAGTTCGTTGACATGTGCAAATTGAACATGTCAGAAAATTAGTTGTTCATCTCGATGTGGAAATGCAATGTGGAGAGGCGTGTGTACACGAGGGGAGGGAGTGGTATTTAGCGTCATATGTTGGTTGAAGTCCAAAATATCGAATAAAGCTGGAAAGTAGGACAACAAACGGATAGAAATGGCGTTCATGTCGCCGTTTCTCTATGCGTCAACCGTTTCAAGATTCGTGCATGTTTCCTTAAATCAGCTGTGTAGTAGCTGGGGCAACGCTGTCCGTTGTTCTGTAGTTCTCTGGTGAAATTTTTTTTCGTCTGAAGGCTTTTTTCATTCGTACAGCACAGATATTTATTTATTCATCGCATAGTGTGTAATTGTGGACTCGTGGTTCACTTTTGGTACTGTGGTAAGTGGTGATTTATTTAACTGTCACTGGTGTGTTCCGGGTCCTCAGATTCGAGGTTCAAACCCCGCCACTGTCGTCCAACTCTGATCACAGACAGCTTCATTGTAACCCGGATCTGTATCACACACCTTTCCTTTTGGTTCACTGTTCTGGTTAGAACCACATTCGCAATTTTTGGAAACAGTTTATTACATGCAGAGCAGTCTGAATAGGTCTACCTCACTCGTATTTAGTACACAGCAAAGGAAAGGTTATTATTATTATTATATTTCACATTTGTCTGCAGAGAGAGAGAGAGTGTGTGTTAAACAAATTATGGTATTATAATCGTTATAAAAAAGAAAAACGTTCCATAATTTGCATACGGGCTGAATACTGCCAGGTCGTCCAGGCCAAGGCAAGTGAATTTTCTTCAGGAATTCACAATAGGAGCTTTCGGTTAGCCAAAGCCTAACTCACAAGGCAGCGGGGCGGTGTGTGAAAACTATAATCTCTTGGGAGCCGGTGTCTGATTCCTCGGATCGTACGTCCTTCGGACGGGGTCAAACGCCCAAGGTGTCCAATTGAGCCGGTGACCATTGTCACAACCGAAANGGTGTGGGTGTGGTTCGTATGCCTCCAATCGGTTGGTTTGGAATCAGGGTTTTTGACCAACTTCCCCGGGGTGAACTACCAGTGGTCCACCAACCCGGTTTTAGCTCCGGATGTCGACTGTTCGTCCTCTCATTTTAGTGCAGTGGCGAAGGAAAGGACGACAACGTCAAACACATGATATCCGTTAAGTAATGCCAATAATCGGAAGTTAGTCAAACAGATTAGAGCAGTATCCGTGTGTTCATATTGTGATGGAAGGAGAGAAAGCGGCGGTTCAGCAAACCAGACAAACCTAGCAGCGCAACTAGCGCGCAAAGTACGACAAAGAACACCAATCACAAAAGTGGCAGTCGTTCGTAACCGGACATCTAGAAAAATTTAAGAATCAAGGCAGACCCGAACTAACAGGGCCGGGGTCCGGAGAGTTCAAGCCGAGGTGGACGGGGCCATTCACTGTCCTGGAGAGTAAGAACGCCAGTTTTCGGATCAACCAGGGTCCTCAAGGGAGATGGGTAAATGGTAAAGAATTGGATCGGTGGTACACCCGCGGCAACTATTTTAAAGGAGGGGACCTCGGTTAACGAACGAATCAAGAATGGGGGCTCATCAAACCAGACGCGCAGACATAGCGGCTGAAAGTACTTCGAGAGACAATGTTGACTACCACCTGAAACGAACGAATCAGCCTCACAGACAATCCGCAGCTAGCCAGAAAGACATACACCGAATGCCACTACGTCAGAGCTGTCGATCGACGTATCTCTCGCTACGATCGGGCTAAACCAGCCGGAACGGCACACGGAAGAAGAGGCAACGTACGTGCCAAGTGCGGACCAAAACCAGCAAGGATTGACCAACAAAAAGAGGCATGAATCATCCTGCCGCGCGGTTAAGAATTGAATGTATATGATTGAACGCGTACACCGGTTGTTTTTGGAATTGGATCAATAAACGTTTTCCCAGCCTGCTCGCCTACCCGCTACAATATGTCTTTGCGTGTGTTTGTTGTGTATGTCTGTTTGCATGATCAAGAGCTTTTCATCGTCTGATGTATGTGATATCTCTCTCCGCCATAATTCTATGCTTGTTCAACGTGACGCCATCTTAACAGTCTCTTTATTTCGTTCTGATCAGTTAACCGCGGGGAACGCTGTTTTTTATGCGGTCTCTGTTTCCAGAGCATGTGAACGTTCTATTCAGTGAATAGCACTTGTACCAACTGCTGCTGTTTAGACTTCTTACTTGAGCACACATTCGTAGATCTGTGGCAAACGTGATAATCCAATCACCAGAATTCGTTAGGGACGTGCTAGCTGAATTAATTCCTAATTGCTGTCGGGCCAAATGAACGGACTGACTATCATTGAAGACAACACCTGAGCAAACATGAATTGGCAATTTGGTCCAGCTATGGCAAGAACTGGTTGGCACAGTGGTAACACACACGCCTTCCATGCGATGGGTCCGGAGTTCAAAGTCCGGATAGGACGGTGGTAATGCACTACTGATGAGTCCTAATAAGAGCGAAACTCGTGTCCAGTGCTTTTTAGTGTATGATTGAATCGATAAACTGAGGATTGTGCGTGAAGGTGAAGTCCAAAGGATACTCAGTCCAATTAGTCACAGAACAAAGGGTGATAAGGTCAAATTTATCTCGCATGGGTCGAGTGGGAGGAGAATTCCGGTTACGAAGGAATAGCTAATTAGCTTACGTCAGCGCTGCAACTGTTCTCAGCGAGGGAAGCTGAAGTATCTGGACCGGTTGTCAGTACTCACGCACCTCCAGTCTGAGTGGCACAATGATAACTGTATCAACCTTTCTAATCTTCATGGATTTTTTGAGATATAAGGGGGGGGGTTGGGGGTGCGCGGTAGCTGATGAGCTTTGATGCACTCGGATCGTTGTCTTAGTCTATGACCAACATAAGTGGCATCCATCATAGGGCAGTTTAATTTTGTACCGATATCGAATGACCCGCGACGCCGACAAAGCGGGTCTGAGTTTGGTGGCATTGAAGGTCGCTGGTGGTGTGTACGTTTCATGTGGCAAAGTTCTAGGTTTATTATCCTTTTGTTAGTCATCTGCACTTATGACTCCTGAGAGCTGAACGTTTTAATCGTATTAGAATGCATTTAAGATTTGATTGCATCGTTCTTAACAGTTTCTTGGATTGCCTAGTTAGCCTCCGATTTTTCGGCTGTTGCGTATCTCGCCGTGTCCCGTGTCAAGCTCCCCATGTGCTGTCGCATCACCCCAATCTTTTTACTTGCTTTTTGTTTCCTCTCATTCCGATCTTCAAATGAGACCTTTTTCTGTCATTTTCTAAAAACCACATACCATTTCGATAAAATCTGTTGTTTTTTCATCCAATACCCTTTTATATTCGTTCGCGTGGTAGAATTGTACTTTCTAATGGCTGTCCTGAGTGACTAGGTCCGCTCGTCTTCTCGGGTGAAATGAAAAGTCTGTTTGTGATCACCCCAGTCCAGTTGCTTACGAATTTTTTATTACACACATTTGTGTGGTGAACAACAGACGGGGGCGAACCCTAACAGTCACGAAGGTCTGCCGCTCCGTCATGGAAACCAGTAACCTAAACCCCGGGACTCGGAGTGGCGAACCACACAAGGCCCTACTAGGTTAGGCATAGTATTGAATCGGACAACAGCGAAGCTGCCTACCACCAAAGTTGGGTGGCTGTGGCGGGGTTCGAACCTTGACCCATAAGGTCCAAAGCGAGCCAGT
>UZAN01041429.1:38400-58946 GCA_900618425.1 Echinostoma caproni | reverse complement strand
GTCTCCAGCACATCATTGCTGTGTCACTTGCATTTTGATGAAACACCTATGGACATCATTCATTTGTGCTCGTTCCTTTCGTTTACTATTCACACCACAAATTCTATGAGCTCAACTTGTACAATACAGGTCTAATCGAAACTGAAGCAACAGGTCCCTGTAAAACACTTGTCGGTTCCTACAGGCAACAGCATTTATACTGAAGTAATTTTTTTCCAAAACTAATAATAAACAAGCCTTGGATAGTCTTTATATCCGTGATTTTCCTGAATCGTTTATACTCAGCAGATGGAATAGTTCAAAATGTAACGGATACTCCCACTTCGTCAGTAGTGGTTGACCTAGACCATGATGAGTTAAGAGGTAACTAAAGAGAATGGAACAGTTTTTATGAACAACAAATTAGCATTGATAATAAGCAAAATATAAAGTTTGTGTACACTAGTAGAAATCTTATTTAATGCAATTTCTCTGGGTTGTGAAAGAATTTCATTTGGTTATCCAATAGCGTTGCTATAGTGGATTAAACATTAGATAAAATAATGCTTCATTACAAATAAGGGAAATGGCAAAAGTTGACGGAAATAATTTGGGATAATTCTTGAGTCATTCTTATTAGAAAGTATTGCGCTGTCATACTTGATACAGTTCGCGATTCTCATGTTCAGATAGTCTATTCTTGGCACTCAAGGTCAAGCACGTTTAATTGACAGTCATGCAGCCCAGAAACTACGTACATCGAAGTAGACAAGATATAAATTATTGTCCATACCCAAAGCACTAATATAGGTGATAAATATAATGAAACTCCCTTTGATCATAAAGAAAATATTTTAGTGCATCACAATCAGCCAGTACTGTATGTTGTAGGTCACTTAAATAAGGCAAATCTATATGTCTCAGAAACCGTTAGGAAACCTTGGGTAGCCAAAGAGTTTGCTGCTGAAACCATCGGTTTTGTTCAAAGTGTTTGAATTCCAGTAGCTCATGGACGAACAAGTTAAAGATAACTAAGAGTATTTGCACTACATCATGAGCAATTGCTGGTTTTGGGAAGTGAAATTATCCAATCAGGAATATGTACTGAGTTAAATATTTCCCTCTCTTTTGACTGCAAGTTTATCTAAAAGTATTGCCAGGCGATGTGTGTCTGGTAAACTCTGACAAGGAAGCGACCCGAATATTTCAGTGTTTTTGGGGCCAATCTAGTTTGATTCGTTAAATCAAATGGTTCTTTTTGGATGCACTCAGGTAACCAAACTCTTCGGTTTTCGAACGAGATGTACAATGAAAAATCAAAATGCATAGAGGAAATTCGCCGCTAACAATGGCTGCTTTATACATACTTTTTGAGAAACTGAGTTTTTTCATTTAAAATAAAGACGATTTAAATTAGTTGCAGTGATGCCCAATTCACAGTTGCCTAAATGTTTAATTTATTTAAAAGAATAACACCAACTGGAAAATTGTGTTCTTTTTTAAAAATGTACTCTCTCGTTTCACACTGAACTGTTAAATCCATGGAGGAACTGCGGTTTTTATCTATGGACGTATTATTATTCCTAAAAAGAGAACCAAGGACAAGTACAGTAAAATCAGCATATTGAATAAATTGGGCACAGGATGGTAATGTATTTCAAATTGATGACTTCATGTATGATTATTATTACAGTTGTATGATATAATCAAAGGAGAGGTCATTTAACTTAAACGTATCCAAGTGATGTGCTTAAATGCAATCGGGTCTCCATTTCTCGGCTTTCTACCTATAAGCAGTGTTATGCACGAGTTTAGGATTCTCAATATAGAGGTTGAACCAGTCTTCTATAAATAATTTTTCAAATTATCATGAGTACCAATGAAACCATTTTGATTGTACATGAAAGTTAAAGTGTATTAAGCAAGGGGAAGAGTTGAAACTAGTAGATAAACTTAAGAAGCAGCCTGTGATACTGGTAAAATAGCGGGAATTAGCTAGATACGAGTGGACGGAACTGATGCTACATCGAATAACCCAAGTAACGAAAAATGGGAGAATAAAACAAATTGATTTTATTAACCAAACTTCCAAATTTTTTTCAGCCTTGGATTTAACGCGACGTGGCTTCCTCAGTTATGTCATACAAATCATGGGAAATTTATCGACTTTTATCAGTCCATGGACCTGTTTTTTTAAAGTCCAAGGATTTCAACTCGTTTGATGTAAGTTGTACCACAAGCTGTTTTATGTTATAGAACAGCGTATCATATCTTCATCACTGTTTTGTAAATGAGGTAAACATCTTCAACATAAATGTTGAAATTTGCTTATAAGTGGTGCCGAATTCATCGAGTTCCCTTGCAAACGCATGCTGGCTTTCGACCCATTCGCCTACACAACGGAACCTGATTTACTTTCCACCCCATTACCCCTCCCAATTATGACTAAAAATAAATGTTGCTTGCATTTTACTTGCTATGGATTTATTGAAACCTGTAACCATTTGTAATCATTAATTTGCGACAAATTTATGCATATAATTGGAACATGTAAAACGATCCTTTAGCCATCATGATACATTAGTATTCCTAACGGAAAGCACACTACCGGACGTTAAATATCAGATTAAGTTTGAAATATGCAGACATATATTGGAATCGTTATATTTGCCTCCTTTCATTCACTGATTCCGTATGCAAAACAATGTGACCATCAATCACACATGGTATTCCGAATAAATCAAAAGGATTTCGTCGCTTTTTTCCAATTAGCTAATAGCTGTCTTTGATCGGGCATCATAGAGTACGCGATTAGGATCATAGTTGACGGCTTAAAGTAGCCTCACTTTAGCTGATTAGGTATTATCGCAATGCAAATGCTCAGGACTGTTCCAGGCGAGCAGTTGCTTTGTGACAGGGATTGCTGCAAATATGTATTTTGTTATAATGTTCAACTCTTTTTCAAAGCACTTATAGGTTTTGTGACTGATGATTTTCTGGAAACGAACCGTCCGAAATTTGTAGAACTATATTTACAACCCAGAGAGTAAACAGGGGGATGAGTCGGTATCACAACCGAGAGGTCTGATTATTTTGTATCTGGTGTTTTGGAAAACAATTGCAATCCGTATAATGGCGTATTTTCTGTGATTTAAAACTGCATGAGTTTTCTGGTCAGCGGAGACACTAAAATAAATTGTCCGTTAGGAATAGCCCTAGGAAATTTTCAGATGCAATCTCAATAAAGACTGGTGATGGCGCACTTATGTTATTTAGGAAGAAACACTACCGGAAGCACGGAATATCAGTAAAGAGCTTTAGCCTCAAAGTGTTTGTACGTTTGCACTGTTTATTTGAAAACTCAATGAAGTGGAGAATTACGTATTGGCAGAAGGTAATGTGTGGACAAATGACAGAGGTTCCAGTTTCTCAGTTTGACGAAATATATCATTCATTGGTTTAGTTTTATGGGGTCCGGAAATACGTCTGCATAGGACGTTTGCAACACAGACTAAAGTAGTGACATCAAATAATCTTTATGCACTGTGGTATCGGTGTACGAGTGTATTCTTCCGATTACTGTGTATCTCAGAGTGTACAAATTCGTCAACCGTATTTAGTTGGATGGTGTTCGAAAACAAATATCGGCCAACGGCGAAAAGATTCACAGTCGAAAATAGAATCCTTCAAGTGCGTTTTGTAAACCTATTACTTTGGTTTGTTCCCATAAGTAATTTCTGTGCATTCTGGAGCACGAAGCAGAGCTTGAGAATACGGCAAGCGATTATATGCAATTTCATTTGTTTGCTAGTGGCATTAGTCAAAACCCATTCATTGCATTGTTTTGGTGAGACAAGGAAATGCACTTCGTGTATCGGACGCAAAATAAATTTTGTCCATCGGATTCCATCTACGTAATTATAGTACCTGCATGTGTTTTTATTTTTGACGATATCTCAGTTGCATAAAGCTAGCAGTTAATTTCCAGATTTTCTTTGGAGAAACAATAATACATGCCTACTGACCAGAAATGTTTCAGTCTTACCGGTGCTTGAGGGACATCCTGATCTGAGCCATTGAAGCCGAGCACCGAACGTAGTCAATATGGAGCAAGGTTACTCTGTTAAAGCACAATGAAAGCTGAAAACTGTTATCATGCTGAAGTATAGGATAGTGCAGTTTGTGAAATATTTGGGAACAAATAGATTTCGGATTGTGAACAGAAAACGTCTACGGCATTTAACTTTGCCAGTTTTTGCGCTGTTAAACGTCTGACCATATAATACCGCATTGGGCAATCGAGTGAAAACATCGGACTGATTTTTGGCCTGAGCTTACTCAATCAAACATGTGCGTAACTATGAATCTGGTTTGGACATTTCATCTTCGTGCTCGATCTACAATGTACCATTCCTCGTATAGCCTTCCGTTAACCAGCTTGTTGTGAGTGTATAGCACCAATAATGCACTTCATTTAATAGGTCGTCAAAGGAGCAATCAACTGTAGCAACTTCTTCCTATTGTGGTTTCAGCTGACACCAGGTGTCGTGGACATCACCCAACCATCACCTTCAGTTCCATACAGAACTGTGATTGCAGTCGTGTGATAAGAAAACCGGTCAGAGATTTATTAACCGACCATTTGTTAGGCTTAAAAGTTTAGTAATAAACAAACGTAGTAAATGTTTAAAATAATCGGTTACTGTGACACCGAAGCAGTCAGGCATTGTACTTCTGAGTGAAGGAGCTTCATTATGAGAGAAAAAATGCAGCGAACATTTAGTTGATTAAAAGTACAGCTGATCATCTGAGATTCTTTATAGTTCACATGAACATAGACTGACCGGTTCTAGCAGTTTACTGACCAAATTTGAGCATCTGATAGCACATATTTCAAATGCGACCTCCAGGGTTCGAAAGTTCTGTGGTATATTACAAAGGTGGTCACAGAATTCGATCAAATTCCAGAATAATTCCATTGTAACATCATAACACAAGTCCGAAAGCGAACAATGATGAAAACATTGAATCAGTTTTAATGTAATGCACCAAGTAAAACATGGAGAATGTGGACGTCATTTGCTTGGTTTCCCGCAGGATTTTCCTTTTAAAGTCTTATTCAACCTGTTACTGAACACCTGAAGCACAGTATGTACTGCATTGCTTATTGCACTTATCACATGGACAGACAAATCAATAAACGAATGTATCGATCGTACGAAGACCATTCTCATACTGCGGCAGGATCAAATACACGGATTATGCGTGCGACGTCTCGAATGGTAAGATCTCCGCGCAGGTTCGATTATCTGGACGTCATTCGATTTCTGCGTTCATTCCCCATAAACCCCGCTCAATTCATTCATTTGGTTTATAGTAAACGAGTTTGCATGCACTCATTTGGGAATGTGTATTGTGCATGCATAGTCAGCCCCATTTGCCGATGACCGCGCACACTACTGAAGAACGTTGTGAATTCCATCCCGAGAAAATTTGAGTCTCGAGCTCCGTCGGGGATATGGCAAAGTATAATGATATTAAACATACCCAAGAAAGGAAATGCGCAAATGATCAGTGATGACGACGCCCTTACAGTCTATGCAATTTATCTGACAATTGCAAGTAACAAATGATAGACAACGGGAACGGTGAGTGTGCCAGAACCAGCGACTGAGTCTCATTGCCTGAAGAAACTTGATTAGATTTCATTATCAAGCTCAAGCAATTTCTACTTGAAGAAATTTGCTAAGTGGGGTGCACAGGATGAATACATGCATACTCGATTTACACTTTATTCTGCCACGATAATGTGAGTCATAATATCACGTGCTCGTCCAATTAAATATCCTTCAACGAACAATAATCAACGTGGTCACTGCAGCCCAAATTGTTTTGCGCGATACATAAATTATTTCACAACATTTCACAAGGCAGAAACATTCAGAAACAATTTTAATTGGGTCCTCTTATGTTTGACGAAACTACCGTATCTTGTAGTGGCAAGAGTTAAGATTGCAATTTTTCCATATAATTTGATGAAATTTTCAACGTCCATGCGAAATACCTGAAAATAGCTAGACATCAATGGATGAATGGAGTATGACTTGAATTCCACGTTTGATTTGTATTACAAAATAACCGATCCTGTATGATGCGAAGCCAATGGAGATGGTCGCTGTTTGCTTCGTTTATATTAATGTGTTCGGCTTCTGAGCTCATGGTAGAGGTGGTCGCATCTGGTAATATGAGATAAATTCAGACGTCGGTCTTCAATTATGAGATGTTATTCACATATGTTGAAGCCTAAAAATGCGTTTGTTTGATGATTATTACCTGGTAAGAACAAGAGCAGAGCAAAATTTCTGGATACGCAGTACACGTGCGAAGTTCAGACAACCGGGCAAGGAAAAAGTAAGCCGTAATGTAGTGTAGATATTTTCTAGTGATTGCAACTCACAGCCGAGCATAGCTCACAAATCATGAACTTATGGAGTTGGAATGGTCGAGATGACTTCTCTTGCGCTGAGATTTGTGTTGCATGCCAGCCACAAAGAAGATCTACTAAGTGTTGGAGAATATGTAATGGAACAAGGCGCATCATTTTGGATGGAACGAGTTACTGCAGTTGCCGTGAGATAAATATCAATCAAACTTCGACAACATATGATTCAGTGTCGTGCGGGTTGCTTAACAAAGTGATATCACGTCTTTCTCTGTTCACTTTGATTCCGCGCACCACCGGCTTTCTCATCTATTTTCGTCTGAGCCAGGCGACTGTTTCGAATGTTTGTTGTTTTGCTATACCCAAATCGTATAAATCAAGTTCCATTTACATAAAAGAGACAACAGTTCAATGACAAACAAACTAAGGCCTTTCCATCTTCCGTCAGTAGCTTTCTTTGGTTTCAAACAGACCTTACCTTTTATCTCCAAAGTGTTCACCTCAAAGACCGTACTAAAGTGAACCTTCATCGGTTTCATTGTTTAGGTAACTTAAAACGTTGGCCCTTGGTTTTCTACAGTAAACTTCTCCGGTTTATCCCGATGAAAACTGACCGTTTTTGGTTTATTTTACGTCCCAGCTTCCATTGTGCTGTTGCTGCTAATCGTTTGATAACACTCCTAGTTCTCCCTCGGTGTCTCACAATCATAGGTTATGACGGGTTATTAGATGAAGACACCTCACATCGACCAGTTGCTTTGTAAAGTATTCGGAAACCCTATACCAGGAGTATTCAAGTGTTCCGAGTATAAAGGGGAACGATTAGTAATATTTTAGTAGTTAACAGTTCAGAGTCCTAATTCCATGGCTGATTTTATCCCATAGACTATTGAATAATTTTAGACCTGCAGTCGTAGTGTTTTCGTTCCATCTACTTTTAAAAAATGAATTGTGGTTCAGTGCTATTGGTGGCAGTATTTCCGGTGGCGATCATGTTGATAGTGATAAGTTCAAAATCAAAAATGACACGAAGAAGCAGTTTGCATTTTATTATTTCCTTAGTATTCAATCTGCAACAGGCCCGCAGTTTAGTAATAATTTGACAATCACTCAACGCCAATGGATGTTTGCTGTGAGTATTGTGTAAACCGCCTGCAAGTAATAACTATAATAAAGGAACGGGGACAAATTGATCAGTCGACTGGTACAAAATTTATTAGGAATAGAGGGTATTATATCAGTATCAGTTCAATGACCTGGAACACAGCGTTGCTTGACATCTTACGGAAACCCTTGTCTGGCTCGTAACTGTATGTGTAGGCTCGGTTGTTGGATTTACTGTTTTGCCATGCATCAACTCAAACGCCACCCTGGGTGATTTGCTAACCGCTTCTTTAGTGAAACCCGAATGAGTCATTCGCATGCGAAGGGATGTGTTTTGACCATGTTGTTGACTCATCACTCAAGACCATGGCCTGACTCATGCATAGTTGAGCTCTGGCCTGGTTACCCTCCAATTATTCACAATTCATTGCTGGTCTCAGTGGGTTGAGCCATACTGTGCTCATATACATATATATATATATATATAAATATATATATATATATATATACAAGGACAAACTCATTCGCACATCGATACACAAAAGCATACATACATACTAAATACGCACGTGTATACGTAAACGCACGCACCTATACATACACAAATACTTTCCTACATACAAAAATTCATGTCTATGTACCTGCATAGGGAGACAATTCATGTGTCAGTTTGTATATATTTATGAATGGATTGATTTAAACATTACTGTGCGCACGCACGGCTCAAGCTCCTCCGAAGAGACTCTTGGTCAATACGAAGAGCGATGAGACAAATATGTATGCATGTAGTTGATAACTGGAGGAAATAATATCTGTCAAATCAAATGGAAACTGCAGAGCAAAGTGAAAGTCCAAAATGGGGATGCAGTTTAAACATATACGAGGCGGTGCCACAAAGTCATTTTCGATTACTGTCTGGGCGAAAGCGAGCTCAGAGGCTGCAAAAGTGAAGGCAGTGTTTAAATTTCCACTTCTCACCTCGTTTGGATTATGACATAATGCTGAAGTGATGATGATAAAATCGGTTTGTGGCAGCAAAGTCGTTATACTCGTTGGGTTATGACCACTGTCACAGTGGACCTCATTTTGTATCACGCAGCAAGATATTGTGCACGAAAGAAAATCATAACTTCATGGATACGCGATTGTGTTGTTTTTACTCTAGAAAATCCAATTAGAGAAATCATTTAGTTTGGGAAATGTTAAAAGCTTCTGACGTTGTCTACTTTAAGAGCGAACCTTTTGACTATCGTCTCTGTAATTAATTTTTGGATATGGAAACTGAGTTGGTTTAACTGTTGCACTACATCGAAAATTGTTCTGTAGTGAACGCATTGATCAACTTTGCCGTGCTTTGCAAGACGACCCACCTGATAATCCAAATAAGGAGCCTTGTCAACTGAGGATTTTTGGTTGAGATCATGGTTGTACATTGGTCACAACAACAATATAACCATTCTTCTTCGACAGTAACCTGGCCAATGAAGGCTAGTTCCCACTGAGAAGGTCAACTGATGAGTAGAATTAGTAGAATGAACCCTTTCTTCCAAAGCTATGATATTCACTTGATGCCATTCTACCTCCATGTCTTGTTCTTGGACTAAGCTATTGGCAAAATGCAATGAAATCAATTGAGTTAAAAGCCTGTGTAATACACACGTTCCTTGAAAGCTAACCGTTGAAACGGCCGCTCTCATATAAAAACTCCTAGCGAATTCCGACTACTTTGCTTCCGTATTAGTTTGCATGGGATTTCTTTTTCTCCGTACCTGGTGCGCTTACTTATCGATAATGAAATCGTGATCAATAATTCGTGCGTCAATTTCAGGCAATGAATTCTTGGTATGCCCACATTTTCCACGTAATCTATTTCATTTTGTCTTCCTGTGGAAGTAATTCTATGAGATCAGTAGCTCACCTTTGTCCCAATGCGAGCTCTGAGCCAGGATAAATGTAACACAAATTCATTAATCTGTTTAACTCAAAGTAATATGCATTTTAGTTTTATAAAATTATGCATTTAAAAGCTAATTAAAAGGCGATAGTCGTTCGTAACCCCAAGTTTGCAAAGACCACAAATCATAAAATCAAAGTTTCAATGTCTCTAATTACACATGAAACTAACTACCAAAAAAATAAAATAAACAAATTAGCAAGGAGTATAGTTATTTCGTTAGTCATCCGAAATCATCCTAATATCCTTATAGCCGCTTATATTCGGGCGTATTCCAAATTTCAGTCTCAGAAGTAACTGGATCATCTCTGCGGCGGCGACTTGTACATGTAGAGCTTTTTGGTTGTAAAACTTTCGAAACTTTCGAAGTTTTTGATAGCGATCTTTCATGGGATAAATGAAGGATTAGATTTATTTCTGGTGGAGAATTCGCCATGTAATTGAGGCAAGAGCTGAAAAGCCATGAAGTATTGAACAACTGTTTCGACCTGGCTGGATTTCATCAACAGTGCGAATCCATCTACCCAACTGGGAATCGAACCCGGGACCTCACAGACAGAACGCAAGAATACTACCCACTCGGACACCGGGCAGCTGATCAGACCGTTTCTCATTTTGAGTTTACACTATATAGCACAATCCGTCTATGCGAGATTGTTGCGAGTATCGGATTATACTATATCGTGTAAATTCAAAATGGGAGACGGTCTGATCAGCTGCCCGGTGACCGAGTGAGTAGTATGCTTGCGTTCTATCTATGAGGCCCCGGGTTCGATCCACAGTTGGGTAGATATAATTCACAATGCTGATGTGACCCAATCAGGTCGAAACACCCGTCCAGTGCTTCCCAGCTTTTCAGCTCACGCCTCATTTACAAGAAGAATCCATCATAAAAAGTAATGACCTTTATGTGCTTGAAGTTCACTCACAGTGCTTTGTGGGAAGTAGCGTGTGATAAATGATTTGACTAAATTGTTTAGACCTCAACTTAGCAAACAATCCTGAATTCATCTGGGCAACTATAAACTCCGGAATTTCAGTTGGGAATTCGTCGTGTATATAGCAAATGAAGCGTGAACTGTCAAGCATTCAAGCACTAGACAGCTGTTTCGACCTGGTTGGGTCTCATCAGCAGCGTGAACCCATCGACCCAACTAAGGATCGAGCCCGAGACCTCATGAGCAGAACGCAAGCATGCTATCCGCTACACCACCGAGCAACTGATCAGACCGTTTTTCATTTCCCGTTTATACTGTATAGCACAACCCATTATTGCGAGCTTCTTGCGGGCCACAGACCTGGCTCATCTCAGCACTAGCCTCCAGGGTTATGACTCGGTTGGAAACACTCACAACCTGACTATTTGTTTCATATGAGTAATGGAGGAACTGATTAAATTTCAAATGGAATTTCATTTCATTTGCTATATACACGACGAATTCCCATTTGAAATTTAATCAACTCCGCAATACTCCAAGAAACTCGAGAATCCCTTTACTCAATTCTCGCCTTCAGTAGAGCTCATTTGCATTTCCACCTTTCTGGCCGCGGATAAAACTCCAAACTTATAGCTTGCGAGGTATGTTCGCTAAAACCGTAACAACCAGCTCGCAGTGGAGCTGACCCGGGTCGTTTTCTAATGTCATCTTCAGGGAAAGTCACTGGTATGATTTGACGCGATGGCAACGAAAGGAGATAATATACTATACGCACGTTTCACCGGAAAACCCACCAAAAATCAGGTCTACTTTGCAAGTTTCAGTCTACTGTTCCCAATAAACATAATGGGCCAAGTGTGCATTTTCATTTTACTCAGTTATTTGTGAGTAGTGGTAACACACGTCTTTCTCGTGATCAGTCCGGAGTTCCAAGCCGAGACGAGGTTATCGGTAAACACTACTGATGATTCACGGAAGATTCCCTAATGAATATCAAAAGCAAAACAGTATGGCGAACAAGCTTGTTTTCGTAACTTCGTCTTCAGGCCTTTACAGTTATGTGTGCGTATTTATATCTCATGTAGAAATAAACGTGGTTGGACCATAGAGGTTATGTGTGAAAATGCAACAATCTCTGTCAAGTTTAATCGGGACCAGTGGATAAAATGGGGACAGTGGGTGAAAGGGAGTGGGGGAGGTCAATTCTGGAATTTTCGGTGACCTTTCTTTTCATGTGCCATTTGTCACGTCATGTTGCGTCATCATGATACAATTGAGGTCATGGTTTGAGTCATCACGTAGGTTTGATTGAGGCCAAGGCAGCTGAAGTGCGGCAACCATCTTCTTCTGTTTGCACAGTGGTGGGTTCATGATTTTGGTTGCTACAACTTCCGCTGTTGAAAAGTGACGTATCCGAACNTTGTTCGTCCTACATAACATGTGCAAATGAAAGAATAAGTAATCATAGATGAGGAGAGGATGGACAGCTTATCCTTGAGGTGCAGAGCTGAGGCCGGCTTGTAAACATCAAACGTAGAGTGGCGGCTGGAAATGTTCTTATAGTAGCTTTCTCAAGACGTCTTCTTAGTATATCATCACTCGAGTCTCCTTTGAACGGGAGTTGCAAGAATAGTTCTTTCTTTTTGGCCGTGCTTGGTTTAGGCATTGTGGGCTTTTCTACGAGGTTCTTCTCGATGAACCGCTCCGGGTATCCGTTAATAAGGAGTGAGGATTTGATGAATTTAAGTTCTTCCTCCACTAGATCCTTGGAGCAAATCAATCGAGTTATGTAGGCCAAGCATTGGACTAGGTCTCTTTTAAATTTGATTGGGACGAAACTTTGAAAATGTTGGCTTTCGAAAAATAGAACGGGATAACTTTCCAATGGGTCTCTTCTTCGGGTTGACGTTGAGGAAGTGAAACGTATCTTCATTTTCTGTTTCCATCGTAAAGTTGATTGATGGATGAGCTCGGTTAGAACGATCCAATATTATGTTCAGTAAAATACTCTTGTCGGAAAAGATAAAAATATTGTCGACATAACGGCAATATAGCGGGAGTTGATGTATGATATCTCGTAGTTCGTTGTTTTCCAGTTTGGCTACGAAAACATCTGCAAGGAGCGGGCCAGGTGGGGAACCCATGGCTACACCATCCGTCTGTCTGTAGATTGTACCATTAAAAGAAAATTGGATATTATATATATATATGTATATATATATACTGATGATTTCTGATAAAAAGAAAATTCAAATCCACTGATTCGGAGCCTATGATTGGTTGGAGTTCATTAGAGATTGTATGCCAAGGCAAACTTAGGAGGATACTTAGTTCAAATCAGTATTTTTATTCGTATTTTTGGGTTTATACCAGTCTTAGTGTTTTAATATTGATTTACAAAAGAACAGGTGCAAGCCAGTGTTAATGTTTGAGTGCCGAAAGTCTGCCGGGGGTTTTAGTGAACACAAAATTGTGATACAAAATGAACATTGTTTTGACGAAAATATGTGGATAGGCTGCAATATACACTTTTCGGAAAAATAGTATATTGCTAGCGTGAATGCAAGAAATATTCTGGAAACACATCTTTTTGGAGTTTTCGAAATAACTGTAGGCTGCGAACATAGATTAGAGATTTGCTGCACATAACTTAAGACATCCACTGTATTACCACGAAAAAATCTCTGAAAAATCACCCATCAGGGGCATAAAGCTTAGTTTGACTTGACTTGATGCCTATTTCGCAGCCAATTGGATGGCGGAAATTGAGCTGAGGGGAACTTTTGGACCACTAAACGCTAAATTACTCCGGACGGGTTTGGATATCTCAATGACCAAACGCATCTGAGTTCTTCTGATATAACTGCTGCCGCCATAGCATTGAAATAGGCAAATGTATGGGCGGCTGCCTGGAATTTCAGCTTGTTAAATTTAGATTCAGTAATCATTTGAATACATTTGGGGAGAATAATTAGCGAATTGGCTCAGTGTATTCTTCAAGAGCTTGTTTGAAACGATTTTGTGTTACATTCTCATCCTGGTCACCTTAAAATGTGGACGGAATGAGAACGCGTTTCTTTGGTGCGTCCTTTTTCCTAGTTTTACTCCTTGTGTTATTGCTATATTTCACTATTAAATTCCGAGATCTGTTATCTCGTAATACGCAGAGTATCAGTTCAAGATCATTTTTAGTTTCTCTGTAAAATAGGAATTTCATGAGAGCAACAGAAAGCACCACAGAACAAGTTGAATTTAATTGTTTCGCGTTATCTCTGTAGCTGTATGCAAACATTTATGTCGAAGTTTGATCTAAACAGTGGTAAAGTTTGAACACCAGAACACTCGACTAAGGAAAATAAATTTCTTTCGCTCTAGAAATTAAGCCCCCTACCTAAGCTTGCTTATATTAAAGTGCACAGGAACGTCTAAAGTTCAGTTGCTGTCCGGTCCAAGTTGGTTTATAGAGTTTAGACCCCACGAGAGACCTTGGGCAGTCCCAGTGATTTCGCCTAGTAGAGTGCTTTTGGTGTTTGAAGATTTGTCATTATCCTAATTGAACCAATTACATATGAATTGTTGTACATAGCCAAATGGATCACGCGAAACAATTGAATTCAACTTGTTTTGTAATACTTTCTTTCGCTTTGAGTAAACTATTAAAGAGAACGGGATTTATGGTAATTTCATATGTAGTCTATAGGCGGAACAGTACGGAATTTTAGTTTGTGTTTCTCCTAAATAAACATTTTTTGAAACTGTGAGTGGTTAAATGATGGAGATCATTGCCCTTTTTTTCTGTATTTTCTTAGTCAATCTCTGATTGATCTTTAAGGTTAGCGGCGCAAAAGAATATTGAAGCAAAGAGAGGATCTAAAACGATAACTGACATTTTATTACCACAGAAAGGTTTAATGACCAGTTGGTCCTAAAGCTAACTTTTTCGATATGTGTTGCATGAACCAGACAATACAGAGTTTCACTGAAACACAACCACTGGTATAGAGATACAGACAACGGACTATTTGTTTTTATATACCCAAAGAGAGCATTTGTCACAAAGAGTAAAAACATTAGACTCAATAATCGCTGAAACTGGAATTTGATTTATCAAATTCCAAACGGTGATTGGTCTTTTGATGTAATTTTATAATATAAACCTTATTGTGTCGGTGGAAATTATATTACTCTATTCAGTACTTTATCTCGTTAGCCGTATCTTTTTGTGGAATTGGTTTTATTTGTTTCAGCTTGATGAAAACTTATCCGGAGTGCATAAACATATCTGCAATGGGAAACTTAAACTCTCAAATTCGTGATATTTGGACACAAGTAGGAAGTTAACACAGTTTGGTGAACTCTTTCGTCAGCATTTGGTGAAACTATTTTGCTCATCTATTGCACGTCATGGTTTATCATACTTTATGTCAAATTTAGACAGGAGCTGTATTCTCCAAGCAAGCAGTGGCGCATCAGTCAGACATGACACATGGAAACCTATTATCCAGTCACAACTGCGAAAATTCCTATTGCGAATGTCCTAATTAGGGATATCTAAACATCATCGAACTGATAACTTATACTGATATACCGGGCATACCACTTGGATAGCAGTAGCAACAGTAGTAGCAGCAATTTGATCTGCTTTTGGTTATTTGTTAACTGTACGGATTAATCGCAAGGTGGTTGTCAAGGAGTGATCCCACATTTTGCCCACTATGTTCAGTTGTCAGAATCAGAGTTGATTAATGAAATGCAAGGTTTGTATGGGTGGTGGAGTGATGCCGAGGCGGATGGTGATGTTAATTAATCGTCTACCAACTAACCCTAACCCCATGTTTTCCACACCAAACTGTTGGAGATTCCGGTTGGCGGTAAACAAGCTATTCCTTCCACACGTGTTCAGTCAAGTGGATATCGCCTGGTGTTGACCTCACCCAGGACACCAATGAGGAAAACAAATGACCTAGATCGGTTGACAACTTGAACTAACGCAGAATCCTTGGTAATTTTTTTATGCATTACAGTTATTCGCACATTTCGCCTTTGGCCTACCTCCGCTCTTCTTCATTGTGCCAATGGGATACATTGTTTCACGTTATGACGAGAAATGTCTGATATTCGTACCCACGAAGTGCATGTGTCTGTAGTCGTTAAATTGCCCTTCTAAGTGAATCCTTAGGAATGTAAAAGCTTTGTACAAGAAAAACGAGTTTAGTGAGTAAAGCAAGTATTTGCTGTCTGGGATTCAGCACTTCAAAATCGAGAATGAATCGGGCCCAATAACTGCTTGCATTGACCTGTACTTAAAGTGACAAAATAAAACACAGCGCCGGAACAGTTTACATCCTCCCGGCATTATTTAACTGATTTTCTTAGTAATCCTTTACAAATTCCAACTGATGGTTTGAATAATTGTCCGGCATTTTACTCGAGGAATTGTCCAAAACATCTATATGCAATAATATCGGTTAATTAGAGTACATCTTTCTATTAGGATTTGATCAGCCTCATCACGGTGATTCGTAAAACACATATCATAAATGAAATAGTTATTTATATCATTATTTTCAAACTCACAATATTTGGCTACTCAGTCGTTTATTGGGATTGACTGTACAGCAATTACTATCTAACGAGCCATTTGCACTTGTTGAATTAGAAGTCTGAGAAGATCAGATACTATTGAAAATGGATATGATTTACTTGGTTGAGTCTCTGTTGCATATGACTCGCCGGACTTGGTTTTATTGTTCATCATTGCGCTGGATCGCATTTTCTGTCATACTGCCTCGTTGGTTTCGGTACCAGTGTTACAATTTATTGTATTCTCTATATGTTTACAAAATATCGGTTTGCAATTAAGGAAGCTTTCGCGTACTGAACGTTCATAAAATGATAAATAAGCATGTGATAAACATAACCCCCCCCTCCAACTCCCTAGAATCCCTCAGATCTTTGATCTGAAATAAAGTGAACATCATAATCTATTTGGAACAGCTTTTACACAAATCACATTGAGTTGATTATATACGGTATCCAGGGATGTTTCAAAAGGTTTCTGAATTTTGGAAGAACCCAGTTCGGTTTCACCAAAGTTTTGATCCTTTGGTTCGTTTATTTGAAGCATGAACTGAAAAATCTCTTGCAGGTAACATTTGTCAAGTTGATCCGCCGCCCGTTTTGTACGCATAGCCTTTGATCAGGTCCGCTGGTTAACAAAAACTTAGTAGAACATTGTTCCGAATCAAAATGCAACATTACATCAATATTGGCATTCCATTCCTTATCGGTGAATTAATCTGTACGCTCCAGATTTCCATGCGCCTTTACTATAAGCGGAATATCAAAGTATCCGTCAAGATAGTTGAATTTTGAAACAACTGACGTTAACTTTTTCTTGATGGAATGAATTTAAAAATAATGTACAATAGCTCGAACGCTTAAATATAATATGCTTTCCATTACAAAATAAATTAAAATTACTTTAATCTTGCGATCTTTACCGGTGGAAATGTAGCTTTTGTATTAGTTTGTACATATATTTATAAAAAAATAGTTTGAAATTAGAAGAGACAAAATGGAGGTGAAATGTGTATGCTCGAACTCCTTGAGGAAAGAACTTGATGAAGTGAATCATCGCGTTGGGAATGAAATCTAAGTTTAGGACACGTAAAAGGGATTTTGAAAAGAATTTTGAAAAATGGCATCACTGAATTGACAAAATTACGGTTAACAGTAGCAAGCTTTTGGTCGATCTGCGTTTTCTTGTCTGATGAAAGTGTCAAACGGAGCAGAGCCGAAAACGCTAATAAGTTCATAATGCGACCCTCAACAAGTTGCTGTCCCAGTTTTTGATATTTGAAACTATATTTATTACATTTACCAATAGATTTCTATAATTCAGGTGTTTACTCAACCAGTTTGTTTTCAGCCTCATATGGAACGTGTTTCTCAAGGTGCATTGTTTAACTAAACTAGAAAAAATAATCGACTACAAAATTTGAGTACTGCAATTAGACCGTTTATTCAATTACATCCTTATGCAGATTTTATAACGAGCAAGGCTTAGCTAAGCTTCAAAATGGGTAACAATGCTTAGCTATTTCATCCCCGGTGATTACTATTGCCCGTGTGGATGGATCCATGCGATTGAAAATAAGTCAATCGTTTGACAGCAGACCCGGTGATTTAATTTATCTGTACATACGGTATATGGTGCAGTTTACCTGATCTCTTGACCTCAGCATTTCCTCACAGGTTGTTGTTTTACTTAAATAGTCATTGATCACGACATACTTTCGACGTCAAGATGCCTAATATCGAAGCCAAAAGCAGTAAGCACCAGAATTACCGTCTTTCGGTCTAATGAAATAGCAGGATGCAATGAAAACAATATTGACAGTTAGATGGCAGCGTGATTATCCTTCGGCAAAACTGTCAAATTAGTTTCAATAATTGTCAGTACTTCTTGAACCTGTGTGTGTACGTGTTATACCCATTCAACGGACATACAGATTACATTCAAACTCAGGTCCTTTTGGTCATCAGAAGGTGGACAGAGCGAGATTCCGTTAGTTGTTCACACGAGTCCCCTCATTCCTACGTTTGCAACCTAACAAATACAGATGAACAAACTGTTACACGGTAATTTCCACAATAATGATTTTCACAATATTTTTTCTAACATTGTCGAACTTTCCGTGTGCTCCTAATTACTTCCCTTGAAGCAGTCACCTAACAACTGGGGTCATGCGTGTTGGCGCTGATTTTACAGAACAAGCATATCAAAACAATCAGTGACACACGTACCCAGGTAGAGAGAGAGCGAAAAGCCATTGGTAATGTTCACACACAAATTACAAAAGAATGCGAACGAGTGGGAAGGGGAACGGTGTTTGCAATCCAAGCATTCATTATATCTCAGTTGGGCTAGGTTTCTCATCGAGTGTAGAAGACGGCTTGCTACTGCGAGTAAATGTGAGCGCGTGCGTACACGTTAGTGATCGTATGATTGATAAACATTGCATGCAATTCTAGTACGAGTAGTTGTGAAACGGTTATCCTTCAGATTCTGCTTTCTCTCTGAATGACTGACTGACTGTGTTCCGGGTACAGTTTTGGGTTGGTGCTTTGGGGATTGTGATTGGAAAGATTTATATCTGGAGCTCTCAATCGCACTCGCCGAAAGAACAAACAGGTTTCCGAGTCGAAAAGGTCGGTCTACCACCACTACCAATGTCAAACTGGTGCGACCGAATTCAGTGATAACCATGCACGTGCAGACAGACTGGACATGGTTTTGGTTTAGTTGTCATCTGGTTTCAGCTAAATAAATGGTGATAAGATGGAACAAAATGAGTAGAAAGCCAAATAAGTGGGTGAACAATTCTGGGTTGGACACAAATTGCATGTTACCGTTTCCATGACATGAAAGACAGATGCTGAGTTTGTTCTCAATCGCGACATAACAAATGTCCAAAGTTTGTTCGCCCTTCGAAAATTTATCATGTTGCACGCAGATTGGAAGGAAAATTGCGAGATCCATAGACCTCGCATTAAAAGAAAGTGAAATTGCTTGGTTCTGTTTAATAAATCTATTCATCTCCACTAAAGAACGAGAAAAAACGGCTTATATCCTTTTTATCTTGGCAAGACTGGTATTTCGGACAACTAGCTCTTTTCTGATAATTATTCAAGCTCAACGCTTTACCGAATTGGCCATATTTAGTGAGTCACAAATGGAAGTTGAAAGGCAAATTGCGCGTTTATCGTTTCACCCTTTAGCAGCTGCGCTTTACGAGAGGCATGTCAACTTAATGAGCACCAAGCAAGTAAATTATCCACAACTCACGTGAATTTCCCATCAATGGAGTATCTACCGTTGACAATCGGTACATTGTTTTAGTGGAATTGAGGTTGACCGTAGAAATGTAGTCACGTGTACGTACACCAAATCAACTATCCGGACTCTAATCCCTAGTTTCAAGGAATAACAGACCGCCGTTTTAGTGCCTTATCGAAAGTATATACATTCTAGGTGTCTTTTATGGTTTCGCTGCTTCCGTTTTGATCTTATGCTGTCCGTGGCATCCTGATTGAAATAATTTCCTGTCGTAATCTATGTGGAGTAAAACGTAAAACATAAGTTTAATAACCATACCTGTTTGCTGATCATTCAAATGAATGCTATTTGTTTTTAAAGTTAAAATAAATATAGCATGATCGCTTTTTAAGGTAACAAGATTGGACTACACCATTCAATCGTTAGGAGGTCCAGGCACTCTTGATGCTCTTACATGTGGGTTTCATTCTTGGGAGATCGTTAATGGCACACAAGTTCATGCATTTACATGCGAAGAAAATATTTGTGATAACCGTCAACGAGCACTGGACAGCTGTTTCGTCGTGCGATCGTTCCGTCTTCTCTTCGCCTCGTGCTGATGTCAAGGGAATTTAGTGTGTTGCTAGCTTCGGGTTCCATTATGAAGCGAATACTTGGATGTAATCTATTAAGTTAATCCAAGATTGCTGTAGCCTCTTCTAGGCTTTCTGTTTTCACAAGAGTGTCGTCAACGTAGCGTTTGTAAAGGATTGCTCGTTCCAGAATTTCGTTTGCGTTGTGTTCGAGAACCAAATATTCGCTTCATAATGGAATCCGAAGCTAGCAACACACTAAATTCCCTTGACATCAGCATGAGGCGAAGAGAAGACGGAACGACCGCTCGATCCGTTTACCGAAAGGAGACCTGGACAGGCCAATATTTATACTTCGAGAGCTTTGTGCCCTTGGAGTATAAACGTGGTCTTGTTCGGACGCTATTCAACAGAAAGAGGCGGATCTGCACGGAAGATACAATCGAACAAGAACTACAAAACCTTCGGGAGGTGTTACCAGAAAATGCTTACCACGAGGCGTTCGTCAATAGACACAGAAAACCAAGAACTGTCAAAGAAACGATTGCGTCAGCCCCAAGATTGCTACGGTTTGCAGAAGCAATTACTATCAGTCGATGGAAGCCCCCCTTGTGTCAACAAAAAGAACTTTATGTTAAGAAGCAATGATTTTCCGTTACAAATTTGAATAAAGAAGTCAGAAACATGGGTTTGCACAATGTATCCATGGTCATTT
>UZAN01041429.1:2853-29353 GCA_900618425.1 Echinostoma caproni | reverse complement strand
CAAACATAAATGGAATCAATGAGATGTTGAGAATAACATCTTTCCTGGCGCCATTGTGATGTTTACGCGTCTAAGTCCACTAATCGTCACAGGATTGCGAGTGAGACTTATGTTAGTTTCGATGAGTAGGTTTATTAAAGTGACCGAGTGTAGAGCATCGAGAGTTGATCCTTCCTCCTTTTTCTTAGCTGTAGCCACCACCTTTTAGTTATCGATCGGGAACTCGTGACCTGTCCGTATGCCGTCGTTCCAGAATTGTGACATCGGGTCATCATGTCCGATTGCAGGCTGACGTTTACGTAGCTGAGGGTGTAGTTGTTTGCCTGTCTCGCTTCAGGCATTTACGTATACAGTTCGATTCGTCAAAAGAATAATACAAAGTCTAGACTGAAGTTGAATGAATGTCTGTGTGTAAAATGTTCAGTAGACAAGAAGCTATCAAATTACGATAATCGGATAGGTAAAAAGCCGGATAAAAATGTAAGATGAAAGATGTTAGTCAAGATGAATAAAACAGGTGTGAACGTGTGCGAAAACAAAGAGACAGTAATTGAGGAGTGAGGGTTCTCACTGTGGTGAGGTAATGTTTGGTAACTGGACTGTTTGAACCATTCAACATTACCGAGCACTTTTAGCTATTTACGGGCAGTAGTCATAAGTTAGAGCTTGTTTAATCATTTATCTGGTGGCCTGCATGCTTATCCAAGACATCGACGCAGGTCCGAAAATTTTCTCTCTTTTGTACCTGCTTCATAAAACGTTGCGCCAGAAAATGCTTTCCCCATCTTCAGATCCGTGAGCCGAGGTGATATCACGTCAGGTGCATGGGTTTCTTCATCCTTTATTGCCAATGTGTGATATTCATCAACGGATACTGTGCCTACATCGTGTCCCCTTGGTTGACTGCAAGAACCCTAAAATACCACGTTGTGGTTGAGCTGTGATAACCGAAAGGTATTCTGATCTCCTTATACTTAGTAACTTATCGAACATTTTCACATTTTCTGATTGTTGGTGGCTTCGGTAATCACTATTCTAAGAACAACCACGATGCTGTTCCCATGGTGAAACTGAATCGAGAAATGCGACCATGGCAATGAGATTGTTCGAAGACAGTTTAACTTACTACTTGTCAAGGTGATACGTTAACCTAAATTCATCCGATTTACTTTGTGTGATGAAGATGTTTAAGTAATACTGTATGATTCCAGCGATAAAAATTATCGAATTCAGAGCCCATAGTCCGAAAAGTGCATTTTGGAAACTGTCTGATTTTTAAACTTGTATTTTCTGATGGAATTCCTTAACTCTTATGGACATTATGGCATCTTTCGACAGACCTTATTGCATTATTTCTACTGCAGTTAATTTGATAGAAATATCTCATTCCGTTCTGAAAATATGGCCAAAATGGTCATTTTATTCGTCCATTTTTTGAAGGTGCTTCTATGGTGGCGTTACAGAGATAGATTGCCACCTGAAAGTGTCGAACAAACTAGATGTGAATCTGGTCAATGCTGATGTGGATATCGATCGAGCATGATCTATTGGTGTCCCAGCGCAGCCGCTTGAGGTGTAGCTTATGAATGCTATTGCAACATCATGCGATGGAGGTAAGCAATGGCTCAAGCGTTGATTGCGCATGATTCATTGGTATCGGCGGAGGGAGACAAACACAATCACACATACAGAGCCGTACGCATGCTAGCAAGATAAACAAACGATATGTATTTCATGGGAATTGAGTTGTGTGTGACCAAAGCCAGTCCCACAATCGTCCCCCGCACTTCAACGGGAGGTAGAGAAATCTGTGCTCCATGGTGGTCATCCATATATCGCTGGGAGGCCTGTCAGCACCGGTGACGTCAATGCGACAGCTTGAAATAATGCGAGGGTATCTTGAAATTATCCGAGGATATCTTAAAATAATCGCCAGACATCTTGAAATAATGGTCAACGAAGGTGAAATGATTCCCGACCATTTTGAAATAATCCGAGGACTTCGTGATATGTTATTGGGACAACTTGACTTGCGAAGGGTATGGATACAAAAAGAATTATATTTATTTTGTGATCACACGCATTTATCTTCAGGGTTTTTCAGCACGTTGACAATGTGGCATTTACATGCTCTTAACCGGATTTTTAATTATTTCAGATACCGTTTCTTCTTTATCGTCATAATGGAATGCGAGTTATGACCGTGCTCTTTCATAGGTTACCTTAGGAATATTTATGGGATATCCTAAATGGAATTTGTTTGAGTGTTTACTGGCGATGATTTCCTATCAAATGCGATTTCAATATGTACAATTCATATAGACAGGTGGATGGCATACATATTGAAGTTTTGAACCAAACGTTTGTATAAGTTATTTTATTTGTTATCTATTCATAGTGATATTCATCGCATATAATTGAAGACCATGTTTTATCCCAATCATTTCGGAAGGCATTCGCACATCTACTCCAGTTCAACTTTTATGCGACTTAGTCCCCACAAAACTGTTTTTCTTCTTTCGCTGATTCACCAACATCAGTAAACCCATGAATGCACGAGGTATTGGTTCAACAATAGAGTATTCGAAGAATGAACAAAGGTTTCACGCAACGAGATGGTAAGCGTAACAGGATACGTCAACAAAAGCACTGATCGAGATGAATAAAACTTCACGGGAACAAAATAACAGCAACATCATCAACAACTGCAATAGCTGAGTGCCGGGACGCCAAAAACAACGAGGTAAACAAGGTACAGGGCAAAACAAACAGCTCAATTGCTTCTAGGGATGCAGATGAGTTAAAATCCGTAGAGAAATGAGGACGACGTCAACAACAACAACAACAACAACCTGATCGGTTGTGTTAATGCGATTGATTGGTGACTGTTGAACCTGATGGCGCTCACCTGTGTGGGTGGAGTGAGCGAGTTCGACAGAGTTACAGAGAGAGAGAGAGATGAGCTGATGTTCACATGTTCTACGTGCAGCGGACATTTTGTAACTTCGTGAATTGGTTTTTGTTTTTGTTATGACATGGTTCTGATGATACTGTGTGTTCACACTGTTTCTCCCATGAGTCCCGGTGTAGAAGTGACGAGCGAATGATGAAGAAGTAAGATTGGTTGTTTTCACATTACTGGTGCTAATTATGTGTACAATCCGGAAAACTCCCCATTCACGCAATACGAAAACACATTATGCAGAAGTAATTGCAACGTAATCAGCTGGCAAAAGGGGCGGTAGCGAAAAAAGTGCCAGATACAGGGGTAAGCGTAGGACGAGCCGAAGAGTGAAAGTAAGAAGTTTTATGAAACCTGCAATGCTTTTGCACCCTTAAGTTTTAAATTTGATTTCACCTGAAATAATTTAGGAATCGCAAGCGGACTCAGTAATTTCAAGCTTAAAGCAAACCCGTGACAGGTTATATAATTACCCGTGGGTGATCATAAGAGACTAACTCTGTTGTCCTGAACTAAAAGCTCATACTGCTTTGGTATCTTTAAAAAAAAAATAATTGGATTGTCTAAAGTGTGATTTTCACTTGCGAACATTGATAAACTTTCTTTTCGATTGATCAAACTGTTTATAAACCATTTCTAGACCTTTCTTTGACATTTTGTTTGTATTCCAAGTATCATAAAGCAGCGCGACAATTTTGATTATTCATTTCTCTCGTACTGCTCTCCTTAATCAACGAATAACGTTGAAAACAGTTTTTTCAGTTAGACGTGAAGTTCCCTGGACAAGTATGTTCCTCGGGTCCAAACCTATTTATCATCTGCTGTACGGCATTTTCCTGTTTACACAAATGAACTGTTAGAATTTTCAATGCGAATAAATGTATTGCATAAGATATTTTTCACAGACCACTTATGATACAATTTTAACCTATTGACATACCACGCATCAGAAATCCGTTATATAAGTGACTCCTTCCTACTCGCTGTTTAATTCTGACCTGCAAGTTGCCGTCAGTGCTCAGAGATGTGACTAATCAGATTACGACATTGTGGCAAATAAATGTGGATAAAAGTGAGTTTGCGGAGCCGAATTATAATTGTTTTACTGGTTCACTATTGTGACGACACTCGACCTAAGTTCACCGGACGTTTATGGTCTGGGTGGTATACGCTCAAGGAACAGCACTAAAGAATGCTAGGGGCCAGGTGTAAAACGTTTCACGCGCGGTATAAGTATTGCATCATTTGAGGAAGAACTGCAAAAATGGATGATGTTGCAAATAATCAGTTAGTGTTAACTGACTGAAACATGTGATCAGCTTATTACTGAAGTGCAGCAGAGTGCTTGTCACGTGAATATGTGAGTGAAGGAAGGAAGACAAAATCTTGACTGAAAACAATCGACGTTAGAGTTCGTCCGAGAGTCTTTTCAGACCAGACACGGAAAAAAGATCAAGATAAACAATGAACAGTTCAAGAGAGGTCCAAGTGGTATACAGGTGTGCACCATAGTTAAAACTACAGATCGTAAGCCATTCTCGGTGACACTCCTGTTTCACGCAAATAAGGCTCACTGGTGAACAGAATAATTAGTCATTCCAATATTGACTAACCCTTTTGGAAATCCTCATACTACACGCAGGCGCACAAAGAGATTGCACTTATTTCTGTATGATTGATCAAGAATGTAACAAAGTGCTCGAAAACGTTTCCCGGTCGGATAATTACTTACAAAAAAGGATCTAATTGTAGCACTGATAGTCGCTCTGCTGAATGGACACAGTGCGAACTGCATCATCTTGCACGAAATATGGATCTCCGTGATTACCAGAAAGATAACAAAAGCAGGAAAAATCCACGATTGAAGTGATCGATTTTCGTCTACTGGAGGCCATACCTTTCCACTACGTGATCGGTTGATGTAGTGCTAGTTTCGACGAGCGTATTAGCCAAACGTAAAATATCGAACCCAGGACTCTGGGACAGGTCAAAGCACTAAATGGCATTTGAAGCTGGCCCTGAGAGGTGGAGAGATGAGGAAGGTTGTTTTCACTTGTTCTGTCTGCTACTTCGGTCATGATGCACACTTAAGTTTACTCATTTCTTAGGTTTATTGTGAAATGCACGATGTAATAGGAACCGTCTAGTTTTTCTTTCAAATCAGAGCACGGTTATTTCGTTTATCCCATCCACACGAGAAGTGGGAGGGAGCGATATAAAGGTTGTTTCACTTGCTTTTGCGAAAAAACTGCCAAGTTTGTGTGTCTTGCGTTCAACATAAAAATTATGATTCTCTAATAACGTTTAATTTCTCGAACAGTGGGCTTTGTCGTACTGTTTCACAAAGACACATTGAATGCTTTTGCCTAGTCCTCATGTGAGTAATCAAAACCAATCAAATTCTGACGGCTATAAACCATCATTTTCTATCCATTCAACGGCAGTGACAAATGATTTATGATCTGACTAGGTAGAAAGAATGAAAAAATTGTCCAAAAATCGAGAAAATAAATTCAACCAAAGTAAAAGATTGATAACAACAGCTAGGTTGGTATACACAGACATACAGACAGCAAGAAAATCAAACAGAATAATGTGTACAATCCAAAATAGAACCGTAAATAAAAGGTGAACAAGATAAACGGATTTATCCTGATAGCGCGAGATACTGACAATCGCTGATGAATAAAGACCGATTAGTTTGTTTGATTGAAAATCACTTAATACATTTAGCAATGTAAAATTATGACTAGTGCTTTTTATTTGGTGGTCGATGCGCTTCCTCGATTACTGCTGCTTATTGAATTCCATCTGTGTTTAACTCTGATGTGAGTTGCAGTACTGTACACAGAATACCGATTTCAATGAGGAAAATCGAAAATGATTACACGTTTCCACTAAAAATGTTACAAAAAGGAGCAATGCACTACCTCACCGGATGACGTAATTATTTCGGAGCTTGAGAGAACTGTTCCGAATGGGAGTTACGTGCCCATCAGGAAAGCACCTGTAGCTGATTTGTTCAACTCAGTGCACCCCACTAACGTGTTTGGTCCTCCAAATTTGATCAGATTTCTCTGTGTAAATGCA
The DNA here is from genome assembly GCA_900618425.1 of Echinostoma caproni. NCBI lineage: Eukaryota > Metazoa > Platyhelminthes > Trematoda > Plagiorchiida > Echinostomatidae > Echinostoma > Echinostoma caproni. The sequence continues at coordinate 23,301 of UZAN01041429.1, read as the reverse complement.
TTGTTGGTAGTTGTCCAACCACAGAAAGTTACTTACAATGAAACTCCCGAAATGCAAGGCAACGCAATGCCCGGTTATCTATACTGCTGGAAAAATTCCCATTGTCTTTTCTATTAAGGAATCAATAATTGTGTCACTACATTCCCGATGTTCCCCATTCGATGTACCAACCGGGTGCACGATAATTGCGGACTGGGTAAGGTAATCTATATCATTCCGAGTGGTTGACCATCGTCCCATCGTTATTCCGCTGACATATCAAAATATTAGCACACAGTCCTCATCAAACAGAACACCTAAGCCTATACCTAAACGTTGTTCACACCTCCAGATCAATTATTACTTTCATTTCCTGACACAGAGCATCCAGAGTGAATACGCCAAGATAAAAATATACAAAGGATCCATGGCGAATAAACTGGATGTATTTATCAACAGTAAAACTTTCGGGTTGAATCAAAAGTGAAATATCCAATCACATTATACTAAGCCAATATCACATACTTTGCTTCCACTAGAACATACGGAACTACGCCGGTCATAAAACGATTCACTGTTTAGAAGGAAGTGACGACCGCAAATCACCACCGACGGTTGAGGGTAATTTGCTTATTCAATCCAATTGCATTCTGGTAAACTAATTTTGTTTTCCATCACCAATAGAATGACGAGTCAAAATTTCCGGGACTCGACAGGAAAAATGTGACTTTCATTCTTTTTTGAGAAAACCTGGGACAGTCTTTAATAATCATAATTTTGGCCCAGAAAACAAAACACTTTTATCTCATTTGATAAATATTCCCTTTTTTCTGCCCACGAATATGCTAATATTTTCCTTTTCCCTTCTTCTACTTATCCTGATGTACTTTTGACTTTCTATCTAGTCAAAAACAAAACGCAGAAATATTGAAAACAAAAAGCGGAATCACTCAAGTTAAATAGGTCATGTCCACTGGATTTTTGATGCAACACAAAGTTTCTCCAGTCAGTCAGGTTTCAATATTGTTTTCTCTCGGAATTTGGATACAGACTGTGCACGTCCTTCTAGGTACTGCCAATTTATCCAAGTCACGAGCTTATATCCACAACTATTTCCCAAAAAGAATCATGTTCACTGAAATAACCCTCAACAACTATATTCCAGTGTTTCTTTTGACCAATCATTCACTGGCAGCACTGTTTTGTGATGGCAAAAAGAACATATATTTTCCATTTAGGAGTGGCCATATATGTCAGACATTTCTGCTTGTTTCTTCTTTAAGAAAAGGGGAGGAGCTTTGGAAATGTTATTATTGTTTCATAACCGCCCATGAATAATTGCAAAACTTCATTCCAAATTCGTGTCGAAAAGAAAACCCGTTGGGAACGTTGGATGTTAACATTTGAAAGTGCTCAGTTAAGTTTGCCAACTAATGACAGGAAACCAGCAGGTTTTGTTTGCGTTCTGAGGTTATGCATGAAAATCGTTGAAAAGCATCATAATCGCGTTTGGTCTTCCTTTAGTTTGTCACACTTAAGTTATTTTCTGATAGTGAGAATTATATCGGTCCGATATTCCAATAGTACTTGTTGAATCATTCACCCGTCAATCGTGAAACATAGAAATTTCAAATCTCCTCTTTCGACTCAATAAAATAACGTTGAAAATATGTGCTTCGAGATGAAAATGAATCCTTCTACTGACCTCCAGCTAAAAACATACTTGGGTGGGTTAATATCAACTTCCATCGCGCAATCTCAATCAATCAGCCAGTCTTTCGCAAGCGCAAACGTTTGCATTTCGCCGCTAAGTTTGCGAATGTGTTTATTTGAATTTGTACACAGGAGATGTATAGGAAAAATAGGAAAAGTCATTAAAATGAATATTTTTGCATTAGCGTGTGTGAAAAGCTAAAACCGAAACGCAAAATGAGTTTAATCCGATCAATTGTGAAGCGAAAAAGCCATTTATTCTACCATTTGTCACTGCCTCAGTCTATGAACTCTTCAATCAGTGATATTTTTAGTTGCCACTTCAGTGACTTGCTCACGACCTGCGTCAAACGATATCCACCTGAATATCACGAAGAAATACTTTTTGTTTCGCTGAAGTACACTGAATTACCGGAGGAAAAAATTCCCGAAAATTCGAATCAACCACCAGAAATCAACTGATGCCTAGCTGAGCCTATCACTTCTGAATTGATTTCTCTATCTCACCCCGGTGTATGCTAACAAACGCGCTTCATTTACATTTTTATACGTCATGTAGAAATGAACCGCTGTTCATTTGATTGTAACGACCCGGAATGCCTTTTTGAACAAGCTCAAGTAACTGATCCCGATGTTTGTTATCCCCCTATCCCTTCTACCCGTTCTCTCGTATTATTGTGATCCGAAAAGTGTGTTGCTACTTCATTACTTCTTTTGAAAATATTCTACTGAAAACCCAGTGCAATCTTTGAAGTTAGGTTTCTTTCGAATTTATCACTCCAAAATCTATAAAATTTAGAATTTAGTATATCAAGCTTGGGTTAACCCTTTCGATTTTTCAGAGGCACCAGGAACTCTTANGGTCTTTGGTGTGGGTTTCACTCCTTGGGAGACGGTTAATGCCCCACGAGTTAGTGCATTTAAATGCGATGGTAATGATTATGATAACCAACAAAGGGTACTGGACATCTATTTTGTCCTGTTTGGGGCTCGTCAGCAGTACGTATTTTTTGTGTCCCTGTTAGGACTCTTCGGGCTGGGACTTTAAACCCTTACCCTTGAGCAAATCCATACTTGATACTCTAAATTGATTGAGCCATTCACAAGGTGACAACTGTCGTTCAGAAAACTCTGTGGTTTGGAGTCACACTATTTGCTTGACGAGTAGTCATTGAATCGTTCTCGATCAACCAATTAGGTTTGGTTCAATTATCTACACCAGTGTTCGAATTATCACGTGCAAACTGGGTTAAGTAAGTGTTCAGTAAGTTCACTCCAAAAGCTTCCTGACCGTGTTAAAATTAGACTCAGGGTCCTTGATTTCTGTCAAAAAGAAGAGGGAAGAGGGAATTTCTGCATGCATCATTTACACCCCGCAAACTGATGCCGATATCGAGTGCTTCCGTCATTCAATATTGGTTACATATAACAATTTTTCTCATTTAATCAGGAACAATACGGACAAGGAAATCCAACACATTTATTGTGCCTCTAGTTGGAAATAAAGAACAAGGTACGATATTCAGAAATTCGGGACATCTTTAAAATCTGTAGTAGACAGATCACTTATTGTAATGGAAAGTAAAGTAAAGTTTTGTAAAGTTTGCAAAGTTTGTAAAGTTTTGTAAAATTTTGTAAAGTTTGTAATGTTTTGTGAAGTTTGTATGTAAAGTTTGTAAAGTTTTATAAGTGGTTCTGCAGTGACAAAGTCAGTATGAGTGGTTGCAAATATCAGGCTGCCGTAACCCGCGTACTGATGTTGATCGACGCCTTCAAAACTACAAAATCATTTTTAACCCATTTTTCAAATGGCTTACAATCATCAGTACTTGTTTTAACATCACCCATTTTCCAGGAAAGTACTAGGACAACGTCACATTTAGTCTTAACATGCTTATATTTTGTATTCTTTTATTGGTGTCGTCCGCTGAACTGATGGACATCAATGTCATTGCACATTTTCCATTTTATTGTAACTCATTGCAAAGACCCAATTCCTATTTTGTGAAAGGAAAGTGCTAATGTTAGTGGAAAACGGATGATACTGAGCAGAGAAATCGAACAACATAAATTACCAAACACTTCCATTATGCCCGTATGGTTTTATCACCGTATTTGTGTCTGATGGTAATCTGCACGTTTATTGTATTATAATGAAGCAGGACAGGCTAGTTTTAATTTTGAACCACATGTAGAAAGTTGTCTTACATTTGAAGTAGAACAACTTTATTGGCTTACTTTCATGCTTGAGTGTGTTTATGTGCCGGAATCAGTCAGGGTCAAGAAACGGAGTTTTGTGCCAATACAATCCCTTCCAGAAATACATTATGTGACGATTTGTAAGTAAATAAAATCTTTGAAATGTAAATCAGATAAGGAATCACTGAACAGTCAAGGGCAGACATAATTACATAATTATGGGCAATAAATCACAACCTATTGAATCCAAATTCATTATTATTGTAATTATAATTGTAATTTTGAAAAGCTTGATATAAGTTGCCTCATGATTCAAGGCGTCAATAATGATAATATAAGTAAGATATCATATTTCAAATGAGTGGAAAATGTATCACCCTGGATGCTAATCGAGACTCAAACAACTTTTCATAAAATGATTTGGAATGTTAGTTATTGACAGTGAATCAAATTACTTTCACTTGGAGTATAGTAATTGCAAACTTGTCTATTTTCTTCTGCTAGTATACGAGAACGATTGCAAGCGTTAATCATCTTTTTAGTCAGTTGAGGACCTTTCCGTGCATAAGTCAAGAAAGACAGACAACCGAAACAGATAGTCAGAGTCGGTTTGTTGGATAAAACATATGCTGGTGGTCTCTGATTCGAGGAATATTTAAAGTCATTAGGTCACATCAATGAATGAAACCTAAAAGCTTGTGTTCTATTTTGCTTGATTCATTTGAGAGAATCCTGCAGTTAAACGGAATAACAATATACATTCAAAACGTATGCGTTTGTTTCCAACCGGATGGAATGGTATTCGGTTAGATTATGTTTATATGGTTCCAAACAAATTCAGATTTGGCCATATAATGAGCTGCAGTCTATATAATACTCAGCGAAAGAAAGTAGGTGGAATATTTGAAGTTTTGCGCTGTATTTAAATATTGTACTTGGTAAAACGAATTCTTGAAGAGGCACCGCTTACTCTTTGTGAGCTTAGAATGATTTTTCAAAGGTGAAGGTAAAATGTTTACGTCCTGGAGATTATTTCCGTAATCACTGTTTTTAGTAATAAAGAAAACGGTGCATTATGTAGGTGTGTTTTCATTGTAGCATGCGTATAGATGGATTTTGTTTTTATAAAACCTCATATAACCCTGAGGGTTGATATCCAGATACGAAATTTGCGTAAATTCAAACAGCGGTCGTTCGGTGCATGTCACTGTAGCCTGCGTGATTTGAATTACAAGTTTTGGGGATCAAACACCCTATGAAAGTCAACCAAATTTTGTGAAACATAACCTTACCATCCTCTCTCTCTGAATATCATGTCTGTCGACACTTTCTGTCACCCCAAGTCTCGAGTTTTTTGGGCTCTGAGCATGAGGCAACAGCCTGTCATTGGGAATGCAGAATTCGATCATTTCAGTTGTGACTACTCACTGATAGGTTTTGAATTAGAATGTGAAGTATTGTTGGCAGGAAGATATAGTTTCAGTTAACCATTGTGATAATGGCCAACAGCTCACATCTTCCTATCATTTGTTGTTACCCGATTCAAAACAGGCAGTAGTTTATTATTCAGTGTAAGTTGCAGAGATCATTTGGTAATTGACTGGGTTGTATTTAGTAATGACGCGATATTGCACTTTTGGCATTTCAATCTCACTGCCCGTGCAATTTAAGAATCAAATAATAGAAACATAATGATTGTAACTGAATATAGAATAAACAAGTATTATAAACTAGGGTCATTTGAATACACCTTATATCCCCTATATTCAATGCAAGAGCTGGTTAGATTTTGGGTTGTTATTCGATATTCAAAATTTACCAGACATGGTGCTGCATTTTACTTGTCAACATAGGTTTTATTAAATCTTATTGTTTCAAAAACTGCGTCGATAGAAGAGTAGGGCCTTGGAGGGGATCTTTTATGCATGCAATCTTGAAAACAATATAAGTGACTTATTCAATTTGCTCCAGAACGAATTGGTAGCTACATTTCGTACAATGATTTTGATACGCTAATCATGAGAAAACAAACATGAATCAATTATTATGTGTGAACCCCGGAGAGCCGCGTTCATATATCTGACTGAACGGCAACTTGATTAAATTATATATTGGAAGCACTTTCCTCACAACTAGGAAAAACAAATGTGAAACTGAACGGTTCAAAAGCACTGCGAAGGTGAACATAATTCTTTAAATGAATGCAATCTTTCGTTTTCACCTTGCTCAGATAATCTAGAGCAGTATTGTTTCACAGCCTATTTGGGATACGATAAACAAAACTGAATGCTAATATAATTTGTTTTCAGTGTTATGAATGTTCAAAATATCCGAATGTAAGTTTTGAATATAATGTGCAAAAGGTGTATAAATACGTTAGAACAGAGCAAAGATAAATAGGGAGATTTCTCCTTAGCTACATCATAAATAATCTAATATTTTCAAATTGAAGATTTTGATAACCACATAAATTTGACGCAATCCAGTCAGGGAAGAGGAAATCAAAATACAAATTGAAAAATCACCGTTGAAAATTTTCTAGCCTAAATGAACTTTCAGGGCAAGATAGAAGCCGGCAACTATTGGGGTTAATGGTGGATATGGATTTTTTCAAACCAGAAATAGGAGCGTATACCGTCGAAGGAAAATAGTATTAGGGTAAATAAACGGTTCAACCCAGCTCATAGGATTGAGCGTTGTTAAGACTATGGGTAGACATCTACGTGGATTTTGCATTTACCTGTATAACATTTCAAACACGTTTCCCGTGACATTTACTCACCATTCTAGTTCCATTCCATTTCTAATTCCTTCTGCGTCTTTGGTGCACATTAAAGAAACTTCAAAGCGAAAACAGTGGATTCAGATTTCGGATAAAATCCTGTATAGCTTCTGAAGAAGATTCATGCGGCAGAAACTTTTTAACAGCGTATAAATAATAAGATCAAAATCGATTATGTTTATATTTTCCAGGTATTATTGTCAGAAGTAGCCCGAAGAAGCTATTAGGAATACTTATTGATGGAAATTGCGTTCCCTCGACTGACCCGTAATCTGGTTCTTTTTCAGGACACTATCAAGAGTTGAGGTGGGGCATTATTCATCAGGAAGTATTTGTGGCCCACTCAGACACAGTTCCAAAACAACCGCTTCCTTTTTCAAGAGTCATTAGTTTGTTGCGAAAAACAACCCCACAATCCGTTCTTCTACCACATGTGGATTACACATGTGTGTGCAAGGCGTTTTTAATAGAAACAAATGTTCCTGTTCGCCTGTGTGCGCCACAAGCATTGCATTTTTCTCACACTTTTTCGAATTAGATTTTTTGTGGTGCAGGACCATGTAGACACGAAAATGTCGACTGTCCATCATTCGCGAGTGGGAGTCACTATCAAACAGGGGGAGAGGGGGGGAAGACGGGTTGTTTTGGAACCCCAGCGTTTGGGTAGATGCTCTCACGTCCAGTTTTCAAGTGATGCAATTATAGAGCACTGCGAGGTGTAATGAAATTCGTCAGGCGAGAAGCAAATCCAGAGCCCACCCAAGAATAAATACTGTTTCGTTTCAGTCCGTGTCAGTCAGTGTTCATCACTACACTGTGATGGGTGTGGGTGTGCGTGTGACCAATCATCAGTTAATTGAAAAACAATCTTTTAACCACATGTGCTCTGAAAAGCATGGTCTTGATGAGCAACGCATTCATCATTTCTATTCAACTTCCCACCGATCATCCTCACTTCTGTCTGTCAATCCATCTCACTGCTATCAGCTGCAAAACGCAACAAAATCTTTTGATAACTCATTGGAAAAGTCTTTTTTGTGAGGACTATTAAAGAAAGTCGTTCGGTTTTTTTAAAACATTGGGAAACAGTTTAAATTACATTGAAACACGAAGAGCACAGTAAACACAATTTGTATATGCTTTTGCGAATCCTCGTATCAGCAACTGAAGCTGAAATGAGGTTAAGTCAGATAGCTTGGTACGGAAACGCAAAGATTTAACCGAAATCTTATGCTTCTATTGGAAAAAACAATCCATGCTTATAACCATAGCATCAACAATTGTTTGGACCTCAAATTTTACGAACTTGATAAAAGGGCAGAAAATTGAGATGAACCTTAGTCAAATTTTATACTGAACATATATGGAAGGGTACGGTTGAATAATAAATCAGTGATGTATCATTTAGCAATAACAATTCGCTCGCAAAATTTATGAACAATAACAACAATACTCTTAGCAATGCTCTGGGTTGGCCGATGTTATTCGTTTACTAACCCAGCGTTAGATTTTTGGGATTTCGTTTTCGAATGGAATCCAGGACCTGAAAGCCCCCCACGCATGCGTGAGGCGCGATAGTGGAAGGGGTCGTTCGACTGGCTTTGATGTGCTGCAAGTCGAATACCACGACGGACTATGGTAAACAAAAGCTTGTAATGTGTCTTTCTGCATTCATTTTTTGTTGATATTACTTTGCTTTTGAGTGCCGGTTCTTCTGTGTCATGTCTAGTAGTGCATGTCCGAACAAAATGGAGGTGGAACGCATCGCCGGAACACAGACGGAGGAAAATTCTTATGGAAATCCTTGGTTGTTATTGGAAACATCAAATTCAATAACAATCGTTCATTCATGAGATGCAACGTCGTCCGAAATGCACTTTTGCAGGCTCAAAACCCAACAAACTATGGGTTCTATCGAGTTAGGTGGGTCTATAGCAGTCGACCAAATGGGTCTAGCGAATTTGAATACAGGACAGAAATGAATACCCGCAGTTAAAATATAATCATTTGCTAATGCATCCAAGATTGTTGAGGAATTTGAAGAACCAAGGATTGTTCAAATTGATGTTTGTCAGTTTGAATGTTTATGCTGAAATTGTGGAACGTTCAGTAGCTTCGGAGCGATTTTAACCCAAGCGTGAACCAAGCCTACGCGTTTTCCTAGCGCACTCTCTTCTAGCTGAACTACGAGGCCGGACAGATAGCGCAAATCTTTTAATATCCAAATCATCCATCACGTTTACAGAGGCACATGGCATTCTTCTAGGTGGATGCCATACTTGAACAACGAAAGTAGCCTTATACCTTACGCCTCCGTAAGTTGGATAAATGATTTCAATATGAAACGATTAGTGCTGTCGGTGTGGCTGCATAGCTCAGCTGGTAGAGCAAGCGCTATAGAAAAGCATAGGCGGCGTCCATGCGTAGGTTCGAATCCCACTTAGGCTACTGACATTTTAACAATTTCAACTATTGAATGTATCCAATGTCTCCCACTGGTGATGAGTTAATTCAGGGTTAAATCACAATAGAGTTGATACTATTAGGCCGATTCCCAGATTCGGTATCATTATTCTTAATGTATTTGGTACCGATGTAGGGTGGAATATTATATTACTAAAAACTTAGCATCACATCATGAAAAAATTCCTTAATAAAAAGTGGAATAAGCTTTGGTTAGAATCTAACAAAAAAAGAATACATACAAATTTTAGGTTTGAACAAAAATTGCCAACTGAACCTGATTTATTTGATGAGAAATAAGGTTGGTCATGTTCTTATCAAGGGATTGAACATCAATGCTCCAAATCGTTTGATAGACATTTGAGTCAGCCAAACGTGGGAATATCAATCTTGTCATCCCTCTGGTTTTATTAGACGGCCGGCCAGGACTACAGAGACAATGACGTGTACCGAGTTTGATTGAAGATCTACTGAATACCGGGTCATCTGAAGATACGTCTTTATAAGTTGACAATTATGGGCACAGATTAGGGCATTATGATAAATAATGAAAGGGCATGCTTCATTTAATCTGCAGGTGAACATACAGCGGAAAACCCCAACTTAGAACCGGACGAACGGAAATCTGTGAACCAGCTAAATGAACACAATACCAGTTGTTGTACATGAGCTGTAGTTCGTTTTAAACACAATCATTTTGACAGTGGTGATTGAAATTATAGTAGATTATTTGTAAGAATACGTTTCTGCATATGTCTGCCAGAATTCAGAGGGGTTGTCTGACGTTGAGAATTATTTAAGTCAGCGTATAATGAACGTGTATGGTTAGCCGAATGTTTACCAGAAATATTTTGCACGATCAGGAAGGTTCAGAAAGAAATTTTCCGATTAACTGGAATTGGGGTAAATCACTGTAAACGTGAAATAAGTTGGAAGGTGTATCAATTAGTCTTTCACAAGTATTTGGGGTGGATATAACCAAGGAAGCACAACACAGGAGAGGTTAGTTGCAAGTATATTCTAATCCATGAACTTAGAGAAAAGACAGTGTTACGTACAATAAATAACATGAATAGAAATCTTCTTTACTTTCCTAGGAACATAAATCGGATGTTCAGATGATGCAATAGTTTCGTCAAAAATATCATGGGTCCTTAACAATATTGCTTTTCCGATCACCCCTGCAGTTTAGAAAGGTTATCTGACACGAAAAGGTTTGCAGATCAATCAGAGGTTTCACTTAAAAGATCATCAGAATAGAACAGTCCATAGATAATCTCCTTGGAATACCGTCTAGTTAGGTTCTCGGCAAATAACGAGTGAGTTCTTTAAAGGCAAAGAAGATGAAGAATTTGACGATGTATCGCTTTGTTAAATATCAAGAAAGGATGCTACCACAGAACCGAGGAATTCGCTGGCGATTTATTAAATACTCGAATGGAATTAGGATGGTGTATGTGGCACACCAGGCACTAAAAAACAAGCATAATGATGTCTTTCCTAACACTAATGAAAACATCATTATGATGAATCAAATATTTTCAATGTTGTACACTCTTCGTTTCTTAAAAATGTGACGAGCTATGACAATGAGGCAAGAACATCAACTGTTACCCCGGAGTATTTTCATGCTAAGCGCTTTGAGTTATTAATGTTAATATAAACATTTTTCATATGAAAAGCTTTACGAAACTTTTAGCATCAACAAGTCAGCTGTTTAATTATTTTAAAGCTTCGATAAGTTTTCTTGCATATTCTGACGGAGATCGGTCAATTGTTCTAAGAGATCCGAGGTCAGATTGTTGACCTTATGTATCTGCAATGAGTGAAACAAGTGTTGTTGCATAGTGGGTACACATAAACAGTTTAATGACCCCAGAAATAGTGAACCGACAATTGCCGACAAAGAGCCTAAACAAGTGATCGAATAGACGAGGAACAATGCCCCACGAGAAGGCTGATTGAGACTTCCACAATACCCAGTAAGCACCTAGTGACTATGTTCTGATGATGATTCACAACATTCTCAGACGTAATTCATTGTTCAAATATTTCCTGATAAACAACGCACGACGCACGAAATCTATCGCGAATCACATTTACCTATGTGTCATTGGTTGCATTCACCTATTTACGCACAAATTTCTCATGGCATTTTGCTATCACGCAGAAAAGGACCATCAGTTAAAGAATATTGTTGAGTGCACAAAAGAGAAAACAATTTCTGAACAGTGTCTGAAAAGTAATCATGATGATAGTTGACACATTGACAATTTAATCGTTTTGCACATAGTAACCGGGCGATAAATATATCGACAAATTCAGTACCCCATTGGTAAGAGAGTAAAAGAATAAAAGATGATTGTTCGTGGGCTAAGGTGTGAATGTCTGTGTTCCTTTGTTCTTCACTCTTGTTTTGTTGCAACTCAACTAGCTGGATTTCGCTACTCTCGTTCTCTCGGAGAACTTTGTTCTCCCGGTAATACGCTTATCATACATTCCTGTCGAGTGTTATCTGTGTCATCCCACCGACACGATTAGTATAAAAGAATGCAAGGGCGGTTATTCTAACGCGTATCCTATCTGCAACGATTCGATAAAAATATCTTCACAGTTAATTACATTGCACGCAAACATTAACGGGACACTGGAAATTCTTTTTTCTGTTTCGATGAAGAGAATAGCACGACGATCATGTTTTGTTCGGCAATTATTGAACTGACAGCCGAACTAGATAAATGAAAATGTATACAACAAGCGACTTACCATTAAAATGGTATATTCGCCTGCATCACGATAAAACGCTCCAAGATGCACTCGGAGTAAACTAACATAGACCACAAACACTTTTTATTCACCGGCTATTCTGTTCTGCTCCAAAACATTTTATGTTGGTGTCAAAAGTTTGCAATCTTCTGTGCTAAGATTTTTCCATTGTCTGCTCAATATGGCATCAAGTAGAACAAAAACGATAAATCTCGCATTTCCAAATAATCGGCTATCCAAACATCAGCCCCAGGTCCCACCCTCCACCTTCAGTATACTTTCCCAGTAATCGTCGTTGTGATAAGCTGTTACGGCAATTACCAGGTGTGTTGGCATATGGTTGGCTGTCTTTTGTGTATGGTTCATGACCAGTAACTAGCTCGAAGCAGTCGAATAAGATGTACTTGAGGTCACCAACTGTCCTTTGTTTGTTTCTTGGTGAATAGATGCTACTCTTTTCTCCCTTGTACCTTTATTCATATCAATATCTCTTCACCCTTCAGGTGTGCCTTAAGTCTATGGCTTTTATTTTACTGTAACCACTTATACAAGAAAAAAGCCAACGTATTGTTTCGTACACGGTAAAATCCCTAATTCAAGTCTCATTTAAAATGCGTTTTCAGTTATTTATATTTCGGATAATTTTATGTTTCATTGTCCCTTGAAATGCTATGTGTTACATCATATGGGGATGAGATGAGTTTATTATGTAATTTTAAGTCTCCTTTTCCAGAGTCTCCTTGAACGTTTGAGAGTGTTTGAATGACAAAGTCTTCCTTTCTTCAGAGCGCAAAAATTTGCTTCCAAATGTTACTATGAATACTGCATGTGGGCAATTCTAATCCAACGGCATTTGGACGTGTAGACCTACAAGTTGATAGATGTAAAATGCAGGTAAAAANGGTAAAAATACAGATGTTCACCATGTGGATCTTGGGAAATATCACAAATTCATATACGGACCGCGGAATCGTCATATCAGAATGTCTTGTTACCTTTTCTTTCAGTATACATACCAAACTTATGTCTATGAACTTCCTTATTGAGAACGCTTGTGGACTATTCAGACCATAAACTAAATGTGTACGTCTAGAGGTCATGAAATTAGTCGGGAATGAGAGACCCTACAATTTATTCCAGCTCTACCTCCAGGAACGTAATCGGTTCAGTCTGCAGGGTCAGAGTGTAGACACTTAACGTATATTTAATGATATAGTGACGGTGATAGACCCCGTTATTTCTGAGAAAATTCGCTCTTTGTGGGAAAGCGTTCGTCATTTAGTTCGTTTTTACAAGAAGTGCCTTCGTTATACAAAGTCAAACTTTTACTCACCACTTTGGGGAACTATACCGTGGTTTTCATCCTTTATGTTGGTCATCAACAGGGCATATTCACCAAATCCTCGGTAATTTGCACCCGACAGGACTGACGTTAAAAGGCTGAGCTATCTGGGCTGGATCTGAAAAGAATATCGCTCCTCAATACGACCAATAACGCGTTTCCCCGTCACTGTCTCTCGGTATTAGATTCAAAAGACGTGGTTGGAAATTATTTGACCATTGCATCTAACTTTCGTTTGACAGAACCGAACTCCCATTCACTCAAGATTTGCAAAATGTCTGCTTTACGCTGGACCAAGTAACCTGCGAAAGGAATAATCCATAACAGTTCTGTAAAACGATAACCACATTCCTCATGCCTTAGGCAGCACACGTAAACGTTTTGATTTACCTTTACATTTTACAATAATAAGTGAACCATTCAGCAATTTACTGGAATCGTTCGGTGATAAATTGAGCATCGACACAATACACTCTTTATTTACATCGGAATATATATTTGGGCAACTAGCACACTCGTCGTAAACGTCTTGCAAACAAATAATCGGTCTCACGCACTTCGATCAGAAGAAGAAGCGTTTTATATTCCGACATTATAAACGTTTTAGTCTGTTGCAGAGCAGCCTAACTCCGCTGGATTCAGCATTTATAGAAATCATATAATCACAAGAATTGTTTGCTAGTGAATCACTTTATTTTATTTAGCCCATTACTTTGTCCGATAAATCATCGTCACTTTAAATTAGATCTCTTGCTCAACTCTGGTTTCGAACAACGTTAGACTAATTTTGACAAAACTCAGCTTGGATATGAAACTTGGGTGCATAAATGCTTCATTCCTACCGCTATTTGCTGGGTGTTTTACGTGCAAAAGCACTTGAACATTTAGTAGACCTACATTTATGTGTGACCTGAACGGTGGTGGCTGTATAAATTTCAGTCAATGCTTGTGTTTCGGCATGTAGCCTGCTGATTTATCCTTAGGTATGCGTTTTTCCCAAAGAGTTTTGAAAACAAAGTCAAAACTCTACATCTAAAGTAATAGAGATATACTCAAAATGCATAAATTTCCATCATGCTTTTTCGCCAAGGCATTCATTTTTATTGCAAATAATAATAAATTCTATCAAAACCCCGAAGTGCAAATGCCTATTGTTTCGGCCCAGACAAAATCGCGAGGATGTTGTAACAAAACACATGTGTAATAGATAATTTTCCAGCAATGTGTGCATTGCAAATGAAATTTTTCTGGTTTTCACCGAGGAAATGAGGCATTTCGTGTTATTCTGCCGTTCACGATCGAGGGAGAAATGCTTTTAGTCACCGACTGAAGGTTTTAAGTAAGTGACCGTGCTCTGCATGACTTCATTCACTGACAGACCACAAACAAATTCCAGTAATACGTTGTGTGCATGTTGTCTGCAGAAAGTTTCATGCACGCACTCAAATATACTTTCAATTGTTTCCCCTCACCCATTATGAATTATGTACTGGCATTTTCAATTTTTCGCACAACGTTACGGACTCCACATTTATTCAAGCTCCTCAGATGCTTTTCAACGGCTTGTTTCGTTTCCTCAAAAAGTAATGTGAAAGCACTGGCACGTTTAATGTGAGCATTTCTCTTGGTTCTTGTTTGACAAAATTGTTCCTAATCGAATGGAGTATAATTTCTTGTATGTCCCGCGCGAGCACTAAAAGGATGTTTTGCCCGTGGTAGGTTTTAGCGTCAGCACACTCTGATTGCGCCGCTGTCGACAGGCGAAATGTGACCATTCTGGATTTAGAGTTTACAACACACTAGCGCAGCGCGGCTAATCAATAACAGCTCGAAATAATTGCCAACGTTATTGAATGTTTTCTGGTACTTTGCATTCTTCTGTGAACAGTTCAGCTCTTGGATATGGTGATTAAATATTTATGCAATCCTAGCTGAGACACAAATATAGTACACACGACCGAGGAGGCCATTGTTCGCTGTTGACGTTCATACGAAATATTAGGTGGCGCTGAAAATTCACCACCATGTGAAGAACCAATACATAGCCATCAAGCTTCACCTAGCAAAGGTCACAACGGACAGGTCATAGTTTCAACGAATTTCGTAGGGCAATAAATGAATGATTCACATTTAAATCTAATATCGCTTCTTTAAATACTTCATCTTGGTAACCATAAATCAGGCTATCATAGGAAATGAGCATGTTGTAATAGTCCCCTAGTTGATGATATGTAGGGTTAAGGGTGCCCATAAATCTGATATTCATGAAAACCCAACTCCTAAGGGGACACTTACATACAGTCACTAAATGAGCCACGACTTCATGTCAATTCTTTTGAAGTACCATGAAAAGTGGCTCTTTACAAGCAGCATGATAAAAGGAAAGACAACAATCTCCGTACTGGTCCATCACATCAACAGGTACCATTCATAAAAGTTTATAACAAAAAGCTGTTTGATAGCCCCAATTTTTTACGAGAAAAATCGAATACTAATCCCATATCGTATTTTTTGAGCTAAACACATGTTTTATCACTCTGTGCGACAATATCATCGCAATATTAATACTTTCACAACATAACTGCTGATAATAATTTATTTTTAAACGGTACGCTGACCACACCGAGTGGATACCATATATTTATAAAACGAACCCAATGTTTTTCAAATAACAGATAAGTTCGAAATAGAATGAGCTATTCGTTGAAACTTATCTATATTTCTTTTATTTTCCGGGTTCCAAACGAGCAGATACAATGAGAAAGGTGGAGTATGAGCCTAAACGCGGCATTTTACACGTAGAACAACATGGTTCTAATTTGATGTCCCATTCAAGGCCTATAAAATATTGAATATGCCAGTACTACCGGTATGCAGATTCACCATTAACCATCGCATTGGTACTAAAGAGAATAGAGATTGTCCTTAACAAGTATCATATGGCATCATACAGAAAATGTGAAGAAAGAAATTTTGCTGTTGGTGTGTGTGCGTTTCACAACGTTCGGGATGCAAGGACGTAATCCAGACTACAACTGGCAACCCCATGTAAGAAACTTTTCTTTGCACTCTAGGCTGGACAATTAAAGTAAACCAAACTGCGTTGTCTCTTCTTCATCGCTCCCTACCCCCTTAACCAAAAGCACAGTTTGCATGTACATGTACATGTCTTTGAGGATAAACTGGAGTATGGGAGTGCAAGTCATCTGTTCAAGCAAACAATGCATTTCTTCTCGTTGCATACGTCTGGGGGTATGAGGGTTTTGGGTTACCTCGATGTACATTTAATCCGATCGTTTATCATCCAACCTCGTCTGGATCATAAACGTGATTAGCGGTTCAGAGAAATACTACTAAGCTCGAAGAATGCTCTTTATTGCACCATTATACCACATTCGATCGGATGATTGATGTATCAGAGACATAAAACTAATTGGCCTAGGCAGTACGTGTTCTTTTGGAATCGGTGAGTAGATGATTCTAGTCGAACGTCAAAGTTTCCGAGAAAAGTCCCTGCGTATTGTCAGGCTCACAATCTTCTAGAATGTGCCCCATACATAGTTTTGTTCCGTACATGACATGAAATCATCCGTTTATGTAAAACGCATTCACGTATTCCGCTACAAATGTGAACAGTTCTACTAGTATTGTGAATTATAATGACATTTTTATGATTTGACGTCTGCTTTTACTGCCTCCATTCGACAAAAGATATTTCCAACAAAATGCAAAATTTCCTACTCCCGGTTACTCTTTCTCTCCCTCCCTCTCTCTTTCTCTTTATATATATATATATATATATTTACACACCATTTTCGCCGCAAATCAGGAAGGATACACGCAGTGTCTGTGTAGACTCGAATGATGACTGAGACTTCTAATTCGTGAGCACAAGTTTATTTTAGGTTATTGTTAATACATGATTGCTCGGTTAAACTTAAAATGCATTTCAACGCCAGTACTCTTTCCAGCGACCTAACATGCTATTTCGTAATCTGATCTTTAGTAGGCAATTTGGAGGAATGTTTTTGTTGGTGATATCGATTCAAGTATGAGAACAATATCTACGAAACTTCTGTTCATAACATAACTGTGCACATAATACAGGAACATGTGCTTCTTATGATATATATTTACATTTACATTTTCCAAGTCGACTTTCCTGAAGTTCAACCCAGACACCTTTTATGTTGTTACCCACTTGGGCACTTGGTTAGACGGGCCAAAAATGTCAAATCTGTAAACACACAGTCGGTTTGAGTCTCAATGGCAGAAATCACAGAGGCTTGATGAAAAGAAGCAATCAAAGAGCATTATTACGAGTGGAGAGGACATTTCAGACAAAACCAACGATGAGTACAGATTTGAAATCCATGACGAAAATCATCGGAGCAGAAGATGCAGCACTGGTCGAACAAAATAACGAAAGCACCAGATACTGAGTTCCGTGATGAAAAGCTAATGTTAGAAGTGGTAACCATAACTGGCGGTGGGCAATCCCAGATTTTCATTGAAGCACTCGGCTCAGAAAACGAATGTGCAGATCCAAACAATGGAGTTCATTTAAGTTTGCATTCCCACATAATAATCTGCAGATCAAGCGACAATATTTCTACCCGCTTTTGAAAACTTTTCGTAACATCATGAGTGGATGAAAACAAAGGAAATCGGAAGATTGAGAAAAGTAAAACACGGGGAAATTTGAAATGCAAAGTGTGATCATCCTCTATCAATCCATAACCTGAAACGATCTGCATTTTACCATAGAAGTGAATAGCGCCTTAGATGTATGCGATATTTTGGCATAACTGGGAGTATGTTCAACTGTTGGTGTATATCAATGAATAAATCCTCGAGAATATCTACGCTTATTTTTATTGTGCAACGGAAAACAACTTGGAATCAGATTTATCTGCTCAGTTCTGTGAATGCCTCCAACTACCCCGGAAGGATTTATTCTGAATCGATTATTGTTTTGCAACGCGGTAGAAATGTCGAGAAATAGGATGAACTTGAATAAATGAATCTTAACAAACCGGTACAGTTCCAGGAAGAGCGACAACTTTGTGAAGTCTATCATAGTATGGTCAGACTACATTCACACTCCTGAAGATGATTTATGAATCAATATACGGTTTCCATTTGCACGCTGCATATCCGAATATTGGTTAACAGTTGGACAGAAACAGGGGTTTCGGATGAGATTAAATGATCAGTTGATCTATCCACACCACAGAGAGAACTGAACAGTCAGAAATGTTTATACTATAGTTGTTCATACACCAGGATGATATACTGCAATTATTTGAGCTCTCACTCTCCGAATTTCTCTGCAGTTTAAATTTGTGAAGCCGTTCCATCAAAAAATATTCGTGTTATTTCGAAGTTTACACAAGGAAAACATAAATGATAATGATGTTAAAAAACAGGAAGCAAGAAAATAGATGAGATGCAATTGGAACTCTGTGGTTACAGTATGCAAACGACTCATCTAATATTCCATGTCATGGCACCCATAAGCACGGTTTACTTTTTTATTACTTCAGTTGTATTGTGATGATTTAGCTTGACGTTTTATGAGGCATATCTTAAAAATTACTTCTGTTCTTTGTAAATAATTACATTTCTTTTCTAGTCCAAGATTTTGATCGAATCTCCATGTAGCTTTATTCATAGTATCGCTAATCGGTCAGCTCAGTCAACGTTGTTAACTTAATGGTACGATTGATTTTGGCTAATAACGCAATGAGGATAATCAGAGGCATATTGGATGCAACAAATGGCACTTCTTGCGTACATGCGTGCGTATGCTTGTGGAGGGAAAAATAGAGACGTAAAGAAAAGAAAAACAAAACTTGCTGTTTAACATCTAAATGTCGTACACACACATATCCCTCTACCCGATTTGAACTGATTGGAGAAGTCAAATCGGCACAAACTATAGATGGCTATTGGTTTGCATTCATTCAGACTGCAAGATTTCGCCTTTAGTGGACCGAGAACAATTATGTGGGGCTAACAATTCGCTTCTATGTATGGCATATGACAGTTATAATTTGTAAATATAGGCTGTGAAACGCAAAAGTAAAATGATACCTCGCATTCATTACATTTGGCATCGGTTTGAAAGAATGACTAATACGATCACAGTGCTAATATTTCCTGATGATAGCATATCCATTTTACACAAGTACGTTTTTGAGTGTATGGTCGTTGTCCACATATTTGGATTGAACAACTTGCTTGTTTTATTGGGCTGAATTTGAAGTTGTGCAAACCGTTGCTTAGAACAGCAGCAATGTTGTTTGCTACCAAACCGGCATTTAGTGCATTTTACTATTTGATTATCGTTCGGAAGAAGACAGCTATTGTTTATTTGCACGAATCCGTCACTCATGGTATATTTTGTTTTTCAAACCCAGGTAAGAGGAATAGTATAGCAACCTGGCGTGGTCATTTGTTTCGTATTTTCGATATTTGTTTCTTTGCTTGACATGTGCTGCATATTAGAGTACGGATAGGGTTCATCATGTCGTTTGAGTCATATGAGAACTAATGAATCAAAATAAATGAGTAATCATTATGGAAATGAAATGATGGAACAACTGAATAGTCTAGTCAATAGTTGTTTATCATAGTTTTTTTAGAAATTAAACTGTTCAGGCAAGTTAAACGATGGAAAAATAGTATTCTGGAAGAGCTGTGATGATTAGCAGGTGATTTGAAGTAGTTCTCGTTCTGAACAATTTTGTACACATTTTCGTTAGCTGAGGAAAACAATTATTAGGAGTAAAATTGACTAATCAACAGAATAACTGAGGAAATTTTGCAAGTGGAAATTCAATACACTGACCTTAGGGAAGTTCACCCATCATTTTCTCTATCATATCTCACGGAAAACACAACAACAATATTATGTTGAATATTAGTTGTGTATCTGTGGTTAAAGGCACATGCGATGCGTATGTAATGTTCTATCTAGACGAGATTGTCCTGTTTACTTAGACTGATAACAGTGACTGCATCACCTTGGGGAAAGGTGTATTTTGAATGGGTTTTTCCATATATCCAGAGAAAAAAGTTGTTTTCAAAATGTGCAAAAATTTGGAAATCCATTACTGGTGAACATGTTATTTAGAAGTGATAGCCATTTAGACTGAATAATAAGTATCCGTACTATAGCCGAGGGAGAAGAAAGAAATTT
>UZAN01041428.1:37412-58947 GCA_900618425.1 Echinostoma caproni | reverse complement strand
CCCAATCAACATGGGGCGCGTTGAAATCACCCAAGACAAGACAATGTCCATCGCAGGCGTACCTCTGTATGCTGGTCAGCAGCTCTGGGACGTACACAGCTGGTGTGCGGTAAATCACTCCAACTGTGGTATACCCTCCGGCACAAAGCTTGATTCTGCACCACAGGGATTCTTCAAATCCTTCCGGATAGGCGTAATTCTCCAGCACTCGAGCAGGGAGACCCGAGCGGACAAAAAAAACAACTCCATCACAGCGACGTGACGATGATCGATCCGTTCGAAACACTGTGTATCCGNGAACATCCGGTGTCAGCCAGGTCTCAGTGATTGCAAAAAGATCGGGATTGCGGGATACAACCCAGTCCTCCAGCTCATCCCCTTTTCCCAGTATCCCTCGGGTATTGGTTGAGGCTAGCACAGCGTGGTTACTTTGCCATTCGCGCCTCAAGCTAATCCCCCCGTCTGTGGTTAAACAGTCTCTCTCCCCCCCCCCTCTACCGAGGGTAGCCAACGCAACTGAGGGCGCTTCCTATGCATACGAAAATTCCGTATACACAGATCAGTTTCCCCTTTTGCACGGCGCTCTCTGAGTTCCATCAATGCAGTTTTCAGTTTACTACGTTAGTCCGGATCAAGATCCCTGAGGAACCGCACCGGAGTTCCCTTTAGCTTGTGGTTCCGCTAGAGTGTTGCTTTGGCCTCGCTTTCTGCTCGAAGAACCACTTTCAGTGGTCGTGGGGAATTATCGGTCGACAACAATGCTGATAATATTCAGATAGCTGCACGATGCTCGCAACCAGTTTCCAATGGTGAGTATAACTCATTCTTAATTTCATTCGAAAACCCCAATAGGAATAAATATAACCCGTTTAATTCAACAGCTTGGTAACCCGAGGCTCAGTTAGAAGTTTGGTTGTGAATAATTTGTTTTACATAATTCGGCAAAACTACGCGAAATGACTAAGCACGATAGCAACTCACAAATCTACTCCCCCATTCTATGAGTTATCTGTGCATCTTGAGAAGAAAAATCGATTGTTTTGTTAAGACTTTTAGCTGGTCGTGAACAACAAGTCACCGCTCTCATTTGCTTTTGTTAGACGAGCTCGGTAAATGATGTTCAAGCGCGCTTAATCTGGCCGAACGTGTCAGGTCTCACGTTTATCCGTGCCGAGTACGACATTTCAGCATCAGACGCACGCTGCTCGATTTACAGTGGCACAAAACTGTTAAACTGGTTGAGTAGGTTCATTAAAACCGCCTAACCAGAGTGAATACGTTTGGGTTGATGGGGCTACGACATTACGATTAGTTAGGTATAACGTCTAAGCGCATAGGATCAATACTATTTAATCTTGTAGTTCAAAGACCAGAATATCGTCAAATGTTGTCGCTATATGAAGGAAAACCTGAAATACAGCGGAAGAGTGTGTATCTTTGCGTGGATGTGTACGGTGAAAGTCGGGCTACACTTTTGTGAAATAAGTACCGCAGAAGCATGAATTTGGTGGGCATGAGCCATCAAGGTTCTCCGCGGATTAGTTTATCCTTTTATGAAAAGCACCACGGGAATCACTCTCCCACGTAATTCTCTTACCGTTTCATCTGCATTCATCAAATCTGAGGCTTTTAGACTATCTCCGATACAGGCGCGAATAGGAACCATTGGTAAAGTGGCTCAAACCGAACATTAGATTTGAAAACTGTGTATTAGAAACACGTGAGAACAAGGCGACATTTTGATCTGCTCAGACGTTCGCTGTAAAATCCTATCCTAAATAAATGTCCCGAATGGTTATCTTTTGTTGAATTTCTTCTGGTTTACCATGATATGGACATATTTCAGAACACTTCGACATCAAGTTGTGTTTCATAAGACCCAGTGTCCTATTTAGATAAAAGAGCAGAACGAAGATTGGAATGTTGAAAACAAATTCAAGCGGGAGACAGAGAATTCATATAGACTGGTGTTAGGAGAATAATGAGTGGATGCACGAGCGCCACTGTTTGGGACACCCAGGCATATCACTCAGTGCCTCTAACCATCCAGTGACCATCACCTCGGGGTCCCCAACCAGGGAGTCTAACGGAGCCTCTATGACCTAGTCTCCTGGTTAGGGTAGGTAGGATAGGCAAAATCGGGTATCGTTTTGTGTTGTTTACGCATCTAAGTAGACCCTGGTTTCTGTTCTCAATCCTGAACAGCCTGAGCGACATCGGATAGGATGAGTTTGTTGTGATTTGCGATTTTTTTTCAAGTGAGGATCTTAACTACACATAAACTGAGACATTAATCAAAGGTGCATATGTTTATCATGCATTCGCGATATCACGCTTAATCATCGTTTGTTCTACGTCATCAGAAAACCATGTGCTAGGCACACCTATTGTCACATCAAACCTCAATAATAAGCTCAAAAATAAGCTCGTATCTCGTACAATCCTAATGTGTGTGTTTGTGAAAAGCACAAGCAATCGAGGAGAACCAAATCGGATCAATGAACGAGAATTCACTTATCGAGCAGTTTTGCATTCGAACCTTATATTTTCATTGACAGACTACCTGTCAGCGAGCACGAACAAAAATTTCATTTTGATTTTAATGAGGATTTTTTTCCACCGATGCGTCGTCATTTCAAGGACGGAGTACAAACGGAGTTCGATCCACAGTGGTGGAATCCTCTTCATCTTTTATAAAACAAAACTAGCGTATACTTCGAGTGTTTTTCACTATTGACGTACATCGCACTGTGTATGTGATGCTTACATTGTGCATGCTTATGCTCGTGGTTAGGCTGTTGTAATTGATTATTGATAACGCACAGTAAAATTCCCAGAATGCAGATTGTAAGCTGCATACGTTTTCTCTGGTGAGATGCAACAATATCATTCACGGAGTAAATCAAGCAATGGTATTACGCACGTTATTTGTTCCTGTCCATTGGGTGAGAATACACTATTTTTGGGATCAAAATGACGCCCAGTCGCTGTGGTTTGGAAGGCTCCTTATTGTGAGCACGAAGCTCCAATTGCTCCCAAACTTAGTGCACTACAAAAGCTGATTAACTCTTAAATAAACCTTGAACAGAAATACAGGTAGGACGACATAACTGTATAGTAATTTCAAAATATTAGAAAAGGAAATCCCCATTCGGGGGGGAGAGGTTCAAATGAATTATGAAACTGAGTGCAGATAATGTGCAGGTGAAATTTCTTCATTAAAAGATCAAAATCGATTATATATGCACATCACTGCTTGGTCTTGGAAATCCAGTCTTCTTTCATAAACAAAGAAGATGAACTGTTTTCAGATGTACACAACACTTGTATTGTTGCAGTCAAGGTTGAATCAGTTGTACCTTGACAGTACAATACCAATACAGNTTTTTTTGGGGGGGGGGTATTTCTTCTGAATGCAATATAAAACATCATCCCAGTCAGTCACAACCTATTTAAAGTTTTGATAAGTATGCATATAATAACATGGTAAGATCAATAAAGGTTTCTATGGGAAAGCAAATAACGAGCAGATAAATAAATGACAGACAGATAAATAGATGAACGCTAAGAAACAGTACAATTCGAGAAAGACTCACATTTTTGGCATGAGTCTGGACCGGGGCCCCAACAAAATCCACCTCGATGCTGCATTGCGCATTGACCATGACACTTTTCTCGTATTCTTTCTGATAATACAAAAATGAAAAAATGCATGTATTGTAAAAGAAAAGTATCTATATCAACCTAAGCTGTTTAATCCCCCAAGTTGATTTATTCCGATTACCCTGGCTTGATTCCTAAAGTCCCGCAGTCGGAGGTTCGAAACCCGTTTCACTGCTACCCGAGTCTGACGGTAAAACGCATACCTTATTGGGGTCTTTTACGATTCGCTATTCTAAGCTTTAGGGCTTGGTTTATTATTGGAATAAGCGGATGTGGACCCGAAAAGCAAATTTATGGCATCAGAAAATCGCTGCACAAAACAATGTTGTGCAAGATATGTGAATATCTGCTTCCGGCACGCATATCCATTTTCGCTCCTTGGGAAGAACAAAAATGAGACTGAATAGGCACCTAGTTAGGGTGGTATCATCTCATCAAGGTTAATCCATTGGGTCCAAGCCCTCACACTTCACGATTTCAACACGTTTGCGAGTTGACCCAGGTTCACTTGACCTATAGATATAGTTCATTTTTGACCAGCTACTATCACAATATGATTCAACATGAATCATCTTTCCTTGCCCTGACCAGTTTCATTCAGCAGAGCATTCAGAGTTCGACGGAACTGAAAATATACACATGGTATTGGATTTGAATGTGCAGTTTACCGCTCAACAGTCATGAGTGCATTTATATGTGTGACTCTCGAGTGGATACGTTTCGGTTAATGTAGAAGTAAAAATGCCCACTTCTCTACGTGAGGATAGACACTCTTGATCCGGAAGTGAGAAATGTCGATGCGATTCAATTAAAGGAGATATAAAACGTGAAGGTTAAACAAGGTTGTATAATCCATGTCCGTGTCTAACCCTGAAATTTGAATGAATATGAAGCATTTTACCATTACCGGCTCTGAAACAGTCGTCTTGAACGCATTGATGTAAAAATAACGCATTAGAACAGCACAACAAAGGCAATAGCTGGATGGGGAGAGTCATAAGTAAGACTTCGTGCACATTTCCGGACTCAACCGAAGTTTGCTGAGAGCTAAACGAGTTCACTGCATTTTGATCGGTTCTGAGCAGTTAACTGGTAGACAACTGCAACGCATACTCCAACCCCTTTTATGTTCACCGTTAGAAAGAATACCATTGGGGAATTGTTCAATTGTTTAGCTCATAACCGAAAGAGTACATTTATTTCGAATGATGAATTGGCAGAAAAATAGGTATACAATTATCAAGCCCCAGAGTGTATGCAAATAGAATCTGCCCGGTGTGGAATGGAAACGATCGATATTATACGTGCATGAAACCAATAAGGCGAATTGTCTAGGATCAGACAGGATAACCTTGAGATATTTTAACGTTCTCTGTGTATGCAAAGTGTCAGATCCAAACAACGTTCGGAGTGTATCGAAAAATCAATGCGCCATGTGATGTTTTATGTAAGTTGTAATTTTGAAAACACAGCGATGTCGATACAGGTGAAAATAAGCTAACGTTTCGGTTACCCACGGTAATTCCAGAATAAACACACGGTAACAATAGAACAAAATTCTGAAGGCGAATAACCATTTTCGAATTATCCATAACCCACCTGTACAGATCAGAAAAGTTTGTTATTATAACGGAGGGGTAGGGGGAGGCCGAGTATTTTTGCACGGAGTCGAAAGGTCATTCGGGATGAGTAGACGGGTGGGGTGGGGTGGGGTGGGGTGGGGTGAGCCCTGTGTCTGTGTTTCTGCGAGATCGACTGTGATTGACGAGTTAGTTATCGACTTGTGGTCAGGGTAAGTGGAACGATTGAATCGGTCGCATAGTTCTGTTGCAAAAAAAGGCAAATGCTTATCGATCCAGCAGTGGCCAGTATGTGCACTGAATTAAAGCCATTGGAAGTATGCATATTTGATTGTACGTTATTTTCGTGATAAAATTTTGGAAAAACAACCGAATAAACAGTACCCCTCTCTCTTTCTACTGGTTCGCTTTTCAACTACATGACACGCATGGAAAAATCATCCCAATTTATTTTGAGAATCCTACAAGAACCTGTGAGTGAAATGTTTTGATCAAATCTACTCACTATCTGCATTTGCAAAGAAAATGGATTTTGAATGAGTTGCCGCAGTCCTACTGACCAAATTCTACGGGTAAATGTTTTCATCCTCACGGTATTTCAACTGGTCAACTGGCATTGCCGGTCTCCAGCAATTAGTGGGGTCACGTGATAGTTCAGCAATCGGAACACTCCGCACAAAGTAAAACGCTCCTCGACGGATTGATCGGATAACTTACAGGGTATCAGTTTTCAAGCACCTGGTCTTCAAACAACGTACGTGCACAAACACGCATTGCTCAGCACATTGTTCGAGACATTCACCGTGAATTCGGCATAAGCTAGATCGAAAATCAAAAACACTCATTCGGTGTGGTTTTCAATGCACGTCGCTTGTGCTCCAACTCACCACATTTTCATCATTTGTGTACATTGGTTCCATGTTACTAATAGAGGATTTCATTAAATTTCAAACGGGAATTCGTCGTGTATATGGAAAATGAAGCATATATTGAAAATCTACGGAGCAGTGGACACCTATCTCGACCTGGTTGGGTCTCATCAGCAGTCCGAATCCATCGACCCAACTGGGGATCGAACCCGGGACCTCATGGGCAGAAAGCAGGCATTCTACCCACTCCGCCATCGAGCAGCTGATCAGACCGCTTTTTTTTCATTTTCTATTTACACATACCACAACCCATGTTTGCGAGCTCGTTGGTCTGTTATTCATTGGCACTCATTTTGCAATTCGCACATGCCCCGTTCAAGTGTGAAACGAAGCCTGTGGAGAAGTGTACTTTAGTTAATCCATGGTTGTATTCTGGAGAACTGTGAGGTGTATGAATGAAATAGAGTACCCGTGCTCAGGCACTATATAGATAGAAGACAGATCACATGTGGGTGTTCTACGTGGTTGATAAATAACTGCCCCCCCCACCGTTTATCTGCGCTCGTACAGTACCCGTACCTAAGTGACACACGAAACATGGCTCAACAGAATCTCTCCTCAGTCCGTACATACATACATTTTGTCGATCAATGCCAAATCAAGGTCAGTGATATTGGGACCGAAAATTCCCGGTTGGATTGAAGTGGTCAACCACGATGCACTTTTGTCTGTCACAGAAAGCGAATCCACGGAAGATTAATGATACATTCACGAGCATATTTGATACGGGTAGATAAGTGTGTGTGTGCGTGTGTGTGTGTCTGTGTGTGTGTAGACATTCCGAATCTGTCACCCCACCCACCCCAATCTACTCATGCCACTCGAGCGTGAACAGATGAGTTCTGTTTTGTGTACACGCAGTCTATCGAAGTATATCTATCCATGGTGCACGTCAATTCACAGAAGCACACAATAAAACGTACAGTATTAGAATCATTTCAGCTCCATGAAGACGACGAATAAGAATGTGTGTTTCATGGTTGGAATCGCAGCGTACATCGAGTGAAGGGTTCAAACAGAAAATCACGTTGTAATTCATGACTTTCTTGTTCACCATGAAACTATTGGTTCCAAGCGAAATACATTGTGTTGCTCAACGATGCTCGCAGAAACTAGAATATTGCAAAGAAATTTGTCGAAACACTTGGTCATATCTGCCTCGGCGAAACACTAATTATAAATCTGTTCCTCAATAAATGCAAAATGTTTCAAAAATTCGACCGGGCTTAGATGATGGTTAAATCTTGAGCTACACGGTCGACGGTTATCATCTTGTATGAATAGATAAATCAATTCAGATGGTGAATGTTTGGATTAGCCCATTCGGTTTTTCACGGGTACCAGGCACTGTTGATGATGTTGGACGTGGGTTTCACTCCTTGGGAGATCGTCGATTCCCCACTGTTTGAATGCATTTAAATGCGATGGAAATGTTTGTGATAACCGATAAAGAGCACTAGACAGCTGTTTCGTCCTGCTTGGGACTCGTCAGCAGTGCGTACTTTTTGTGTCCCTGGTTATCATTCAAACAATGGGGAATCGATGATCTCCCAAGGAGTGAAACCCATATCCAACATCATCAACAGTGCCTGGTGCCTGTGAAAAACCGAATGGGCTAATCCAAACACTCACCATCTAAAATGATTAAATCTTGTTACACCTTACCCACAAGTTAGTATTTGTCAAGACAACGACTAGAAGCTATAAAAACAACAAGAGCTACGAGGCTGACTTTTCACCACGGTCCTAATCTTTGCAGTAGTAGTACCAGTAGTGTTTGAGATACTACTCACTTGTGAGTAGTACGCAAAAAGATGCGATCAGCAGTTTCTTTCAACGACCAAAAATGAACAAGACCCATCGGAGCAAACTGTTGCTGTTTGGTTGGGTGAACATAAGAATGCGCATCTGATGGTGGACCATTCTATCACATATCCGATCTGTTTGTGGGAATTCTGCAAACTTGTTCCAAATGAGATATTTTGTTATATGAATGACAATTTAATCATACTCCAACCGTTCTGGGAGATCTCAACTATCCTTGACTGGAATCATGACAGTACTAGTAGCAGCAGTAGTAGAAATAGTGGTCGTAGTCTATCCAGTCACGAAAAACAAAAATGTGTGAAACTGAAGTGAGTGGGGATGGATCGACAAATGGACATGCGTATAATGGCAGATTAAGCAGTGTGATAAGGGGTCTTTTGTTGTTGCACAAGACAAGGCTGAACAGTTGGGGTTTTTTTCCAGCCCCAGTCACAGAATTCTAGTCGACTAAATAAATTCGGTGGTGTATTATTGCCATGCCATGACTACCGAATGAATACTTTCCAGAGAATGAGTTCCAAAACAATGAATGCTATAGAAAAAAAGTACTTCTGTCATAATTACTAGTATTTTTTACGGAATGATTCAGAATAGATGCACAGTAGAAAACCTACTGGAAGAAAGTTACACAGCCGAGTTCTTTTCCACCAGTGTGCTCCAGTCTGGTTGGAAAGATACATGGCATGTTGACCGGTAAGGTTATCGTGAAATTGTTAGTCGAGAATTCTGACAGTCGGACTAGTGGTTTGGTAGACAGACACGTCGGTCACGTACTTCGTGAGAACCATGGTCAAACGGAATATAAACAGAGACTGCGGTGCCGAAGGGCGGCGGTGGCCGAATAGTAAGGTTATCAGGATTATCACTCGGAGGTCGTGAGTTTGAACACCACCACCGCCGCCCATCTTTCCATCATCTGTTTTTCCTCAGACAGCCTTTGTATGGCCACGGCCTTCTTCCTAATTGTATATTGTACATTTTTACAATTAACAAACAAGAAAAGCAAGTAAAAACATTTATTTGTTTATTTATGATTGTGGGCATTATCGTTACTGAAACTGCGAGAGAGATGTTCATTCAAATTTATTTATGCTTTGTTGGAAAGTAGTACTCTATTGGTTCTGGTCCGATCCCAAGGAAAACACTTCCATTCCCGGTAAAAACATCAAGTAATAGAGTAATCATACGCGGGTATCTTTTAAGTGCTGTTACTAGTCTAATTTATTGTTTATTTAACCCGTAAAAATATACAATCGTTGTATTTTCGACTAATATTATCGATCAAAAAGGAAACTTATCTGTGTGCTGTACCATTCATTAGAATATAAATTCCCCCATTTCTGTCCGGCGGATTAAAGTATTGTTACACACTAATTAAACCGTCACATTCAATCCCTTGTGAACACACACTGTGAAGAAGTATATTCGATTTGGAGGAGCAGCAGAGGCATACTTGTTGGTGTTATTGTTGTTCACAATGTTGTGTTGGGTACCGTCCAAATCAAACAACAACTGTTCAACAGCTGTGTCCTTGTTGATGACAACAAAGCATTTCACTTGGTCAGATCTTTCCCATCTACGCCTAATTTAATTGCTACCTAGAAGATGTGGAAGACTTCCGGTGACAGAACACTGGAACTAACAAACGACGAGGCGATTGGAAGATTTCGACCTTCATCACACAATCTAAACTGTGAAAGTTATCTACCGCAAAACATGCTACATAAACACAAACAACTGTAGCGTTTGTTTGTAGCATAGAAGTATTTCAGTTAAATAAATACTAGTGGGATGGGGGAGGCCGGTCTTCCCAATCTCGTACCCGCCAAATGTGCAATTTCCACCCAAGAGCGTGCTTGATCAACCGGGGACAAAGTGAGATTGTATCGCGCTCTTGCCGGTCCAATTGCGGACCTTGGGTTAGATAATACGGGAGTCCAGAAAAACAAACGCAGCCTACATGACAATACGGCTCTGAGTTTTGAAGATGAAGACGCCTAACAAAACCGAATCGCCAGAGGCATCAATCTTTTTTCACACAGCTGTACAAGTAAACATACATTGCTCCAGAGGTTTTTCCTATCATTCGTGAGCATAACCTAATGTCATGCACAACATCACGGGGATAGAACGGATACAGAAACCAGTTTGATTGCGCAAAATATTTTTTCTGTTCCACTCCCCCTCCCCTCAACCGACGCCCCAGGAAAGCAAATGTTCCTTCCCGGAAAGAGGGAAGTGAAAAAAAGAAAAAATGAAGAGAGAAGATGTTTATCGCGCGCCCTGACGCATCAAAGAATTCACAGTTGAAATAACAGGTATGGTTCAATTCCACGACAGCCATTGAATACATGTCCCACTATGGCGCCGTCGTTTGAATGGTGTGCTTCTTCTAATTCTGTTCAAACTATTAGAACCTTGAATTTAGCAAATGAAACCGCTCTGATGTAAGAACATTAGAGCTACAGCTTGAGCCCACCCACCCATAGTGTGTGTGTGTATTTGCGTGTGAACGTTCTGCACATTACTATCGATGGCCTCGGTGTCAGCTGACCAATCCCCTAGTTCAAATGCTGGAAAATAGCGTGGAATGATGAACCGGCAGAATCAGAATCTTG
Source organism: Echinostoma caproni (assembly GCA_900618425.1). Taxonomy (NCBI): domain Eukaryota; kingdom Metazoa; phylum Platyhelminthes; class Trematoda; order Plagiorchiida; family Echinostomatidae; genus Echinostoma; species Echinostoma caproni. The sequence continues at coordinate 48,330 of UZAN01041428.1, read as the reverse complement.
TGTTCATGGATCAGCCCCTCTCTTATTCTGAAGACAGTTAGCAATATGCTATTCGATTTAGGCTTCGGATTTTGAGGAATTTTTTTAAATCCATATTTGACAAGCGGTTCATGAACTCTCTCAGTTAGTAAAAAGAATAAGTCGGTGAAAAAATTATCGGTTTACCACAGGTTGGTGTTTTGGAAGAGACGGATAGATTAACAAAGGGCTCATTAATCGGTTCTCCTAGCTCTCGGGTGAACTGACTTTCATTTCACCTGTTCGCCGAGCTGGATCATGTTGTTTGCAAACGTTCCATAACCGGTGTTTGTGAAGTGGCAATGCTCCGCTTGTATCCGTTCGTTTACACATGTTTTATTCTCCACCGACCATTGTTTTTCTCCCTTGCTCTCACTGTGTTCGACCCGATTCGCCGTTGAATTGGTGCGTCTTGACTGCGGTTTTGTTACGTTTTCAGGTCAACAGATAACCTTTTTGTTGGGTCAGTTGATCCTAGAGTTGCATTATCGTGCACATGTGATGAAACACTTGCAAACAAATTGCCAAACTCGGCGATCAGACGAAATGGAAGACAGATAAATTTTCTTATCATTCAATTTTTATACCACAACACTACTGGTTTCACTTTGTCTAACACCTTTTCCTTAATAAATTCGTGTATGAATTCGTTACCCTCATGCACAAACAATCTTCTTATTTTGAGGGAATATGATTAAAAAATAAACTGATTCTCTGGTAACAGTAAATCAGGCAATCGGTGGCTAAATGAGACGAAAGGATTATCTCTGTTTGTTTTTTGCACTTCAAAACAGTCAGAACACTAGTCCATCATCCAGCTTCTTGCTTTCGGTCTACCCTATCCGATAAATTCAATTTAGGCTCGGTATTAAACGATTCTCTCGCATTTTCCGAACTACATACTTTCTTTATGCCAACCAACGGATTGAGATGTGACGAATTTCACATCTAAGCCAGATTAGAATCTGCTGAGCATCATTTTCCCGGGCTGTGAACGAACAAGCAAGTGGGTGCTCCAAACGGATGACGGACGATCATCCCTCCCAGACCTAATAAGGCTAATTGGTAGTTGCACATCAAGACCTCATTGGCGCGTCAGGTAGTTTTAGTTGAACAGCATCGACGAAGATTGACTGATTGATCCTTCGCCAACTCCTCTTCCTCCTCCCACTATTCTGAACGCTTGCTTTTCCTGAAGCCAAACAACAGTTGTATGTTGGCTGAATTGAAAGTAGACAAAATTGAAGACGGGGGCGGAGCGGGGCGGGGCAAGGCAGGGCGGGGGTGTCAGTGCGCAGATTCGCAATGCGAGTGAAAAAGGTTCTTCCGGGTTGGGCCATTATTCCTTATGTCAGTCAAATGCGGACAGATGTCCCCAATGGATAATCAGTTCGGATAAAAGATTAGGGGAACAAGGACAAAACAACCGTTATGACGATCGTTTCTAAGACAGAGTGACAAGAAAAAATAATAATAAAATACCATGGAACTCCGATGAACAGAAACGAATCCATCTAACCCACTTACAAATAATCGAATCCTCGAATCAATGGACTGGTTCTGAAAGAGCCGTCTATCCAACGGTCACCCGGTGTTGCAAAAAAGGTGGTTGTGACGAAAATACACTTCCTGGGTACAAGTATATGAATGAACTGACAAAAGATTACCGGACACGCATGTCTGAAGAGTGGCAAGAACCGCGAAACCGGTCGTGCGCTTCCAGGGAAATTTTGTCTAGTCATTCATATACTAACTATAATGATATATATATCGTTGAAGTGTGAAACAAGGACGTCTGATTCTCAGCTTGTGGGATAACGATTCGATTAATTCGGTGGACAAATCCATTAGAAAAAAGAACAACCATATACCAAATGTGAGATAATTGATTGATTGATGTATCGGAAGGATTTTTCTTTCGTTAACTTCACTTTATTTAACATCTCACAGGACAAGTAATTTGTCTGGAGGGAGAAAGAGGCTGCCAAGTGGTACAAACAAATTGGGGAAGTTAGGTGACAGTGATGTGGTTCAAGCATACGACCACCAGAGCAATATACGTTTGTGATCCCCATCACGTGACCACCACCATAACGCCATACGATAGGGTAGCAGTGTTGTCAGTTGAATGGCCATCAACTTTTACAGCATTATCCTGATTATTTAAACCCGTAGAAAACCACTTAGACAAATCGAACTACACTAACTCGGTTTTACTTCAAATTTTGGGGTCGTGTCATTTTAGGAAGGACCCAAATTTTCTGAAGTAGCGACTGTCCCCAAACAGCCCACAATTGTGAATATTATGCGACTTCAGGTGAGTTACAGCGACCAGTTCACTGCCAAGTCACTTTTTTCAATTTGTTCAATTGCTTTTCGAAAATAACTTCATTTGTTTGTTTTCAACTGACAGAATAAACTAGTTAAGAAGCGTAACGTTTCTCAATTTTTTTGCAAAACATTACTGGAGATTGATTCGTTGTTTCAGAGAAACCCGGTGTTTTTGGGTTATTCGTTCATGGGAGTGGACAGATAGTTCCAATGTTCAAAGCCTGTTTGAATGATATGTGCTAAAGGGTGTTTTACAAAAGCAATGTCGCTAGTTACGTATTGTGAAATTTCTAGTAATGAATAGAAAAACACCAAAGTAATAACGGCAGATAACCATTCTAATGGGCACTGACAGTCACTCTCCTTAATGCGCTTTTACTTGTTACTCTCATATTTGGTACTCCGACCAAAGACAGTGTAAGAGGCTAAAGTGAGGTCAATCACGCCCACGCGTTTGTTTTAGACAGTTTCATCTCAGGACCTTCTGTGTCACAATATGATCAGATCGAACTGAGACAATCATTCATCAGTGTGGTTTGCATACAGAATTCATTTTATTCACTGTTTGATGCTCTGTTTGTGCGAGCGAGAAAGAGAGACACTCCAAACTCAGTAAAAGGAGGTAAATTATATTGTTTCGGAGTGAGTCAAATACTTGCGAATCGCCCACGAATAGCTCATATTGCATGACTATAGATTAACATGAGTGACATTCAAGATCACACTGTGGGATTCAGTTTATACGCTGTATTTGTGTACGATGTTTTTGGTTGTTGAAGTAATAGACAGAAGAGTTAGAAAGCCGGAAGCAGTACCAGCGTCTAGACATCAAGAATATAAATAAACTGGATTAACGAGGAAATGGAGCGAGTGCCATTTCATCCAATGGCTAACTGCCGATTATGAGCCCTTTGCATTAGGGGGCCTCACTCTACCGTAAGTTCCAAGTCCACTGGTAAGGGTTTGCATTTGTTTGACCTTAATCTCTCCAATATTTGCTTCGGTAAACACTGCACATCGAGGAAGCCAATATGGTGACATTGGTAGCACATGACCCATCCATTCTAGATCCAGTATACCTTCAGTCTTCAAACCCGGTTATCACACACTCTCCGACTGACCTCACCATTGTTTATTCGGTTGCCCCACCATACTCGTGCAGTGCGGTGAAAACCGACATTCTTTCTTTGTCTTTCTCCTCTGATCATCATTTCTCTGCATCGTAAACAGGAGAACGGCCGGATAGCTGCAGTACATCATCGACCCATCAGGGATAGCTGGATATCGCGCTGGTCGAATAGATATCGCAGGATATTAAACACCAACTGGGCCGTTCTGCATGCAATTCGACACTTCATTCTGTCCACCGGGTGAGAAGAAACGAACTAATCACAAAAATAATAAAATTTGTCTAATTTCTTCATTACCTCTTGTGTTAGAGTGAAATTGATGGTCAAACTAATCCAATGTTGTAACAACGTTTCAAACATTGGAGAAAGAACACACACCGAACGTCTATATCCACGTTAGATCTCGAAACATTCGGAAAAGCTTATATCATACCAGGATGTCCACTCATCGGTACAATGTGATCTGTGTATTGTGAGNCCCCCCCCCCCCCCTGAAAGTACATCGATATTGCTATTCTTGCATGAGGATAAGTTCGTTTGTGAGAATAATATCGATTAAAAAGTGAACAGAATAGTAAGTGTAATGCGGACGAAAACAATTTTCCGTGGTAAATAGGGAGGAAAGAAGTCGTAAGGCTATTTGTGCGAATGTATGGCAGCAGATTACTAAACTTACCGGGCACATTCTTCGTGGAAACCGCGGTTCCGAAGTACTGTGCAATAGACTGAATCGAAGGTCACTTTCAGGTCAGGAAAGATAGAAATGACAGGCCTACTGAAGAAACGTTTATGTTTAGAATTTGGCAAATTTGGTGGAAATAAGGCGATGCATCCTCAATCAAATCTAAGACCGACGCGTATTGTTTGCGTTCATTAGAATATCGACGGAGTAAAATGCCAGTGAGAACCTTATAAACGATGGTAATTAAAGTTATTCCTCTGCTCCTTTTTGTGACAACTCGATGTGATTACAAATCTAACGTATGCACGTGATCTAATTACCCCTGTGAGAGAGCTTATGCCGGCTTCTCATCTAACACCTGAGAGTTTCGATTTTATTTTTATTCTATAATACGCTAGTTATCTATCTGCCGTACGGGATCGTCTCGGAATCAGATGTGCCTAATGACACAGGTAGAAAGGGGATTGGACAGTAACTTATTGCCTTGGATTTGCACAGCTCGGGCGGACGAAAGCTGTCCAATGAAATGTGAAGACCTCCAACGTCGAGAGTAGACCTCGTGACCCGCTCGCATGTTCATCTAGCGAGCCTTTTTTACGAAAGTGCAAAAAGTGCTCCTTACCAAGTTTATTCACGGGAATGACCTCTAAAGCGATCCAAAGAAAAATCCCATTCGGTTTAGCTTATTGTACATCTTAATATGGAATTATGCTCTTAGCAGTTCATTCTTGTGTGACTACTTATGTGTACTGCGCGTGTGTTCGGATGGCTTTTCATGCACACACACACATACACACACACACATACACACACATATACATATACACTCGCGCGTGGCATTTTGCAACCGCTTCCTTACCAAAGCTATGACAACTGTTAAGATCCGGTTAGTACTAGGGTTTTACAAGCAGTTTGGACAATTCCGATTTGAGCGGGCGTCCCCGATGAAGGTCACCCGCCGATCGCCGATAATACCGACAAACGCAGGTGCTCGAATGTGAACAAACTTGATTCCCGTGCAAAAACGACCGAGAATGAGTGTTGGCCTTCAAACTATGCGGATGTGACCCGAACGTAGTGCGTTCACCCCCACCCCCCACCTCCACTCCCTGACCTCATATGTATGAACTGCCGACAAGGACAGTCGGGATATAACACGGCACAATGGTTTGGGAGGTTTTAATGCACTTTGGAATGTGTACTGTTACACTGCAAACCGGTATTGCAAAAGGTGAGCTACTATGAAAACATTAAAGGTGGTGTTATTTGATCGATAGTAAAAAGAGGGAACAAAACGAAGAAAACCGGTTAGACACAGCTGACCTGCGAATGAACCCCACTTCAAAACATAAATGATGCACTCAGAATTGTGGGCGATAAAACAGAAACCAGTAGGAAAGTGGGAGTGTAACAAGAACAACAACAACAACAACAACAACAATGCAGAAATGATTGGAAAATAACTGATGAAGACTATCGGATGCGTTATTCTTTTGCTGTTTATATAGAAATATGAAAAATCCCCACATGAATGCAAGTCAGGTGCAGCTGATTGCCATATTCGCCCCCCCCCCCCCCGGGTAGCATGATCAGCTATCGTTGAGTGTGAAAATTGCAAGCTAGATTGCACAGGGTTTGTAGCACTCACTAAGCGCATTAAACATGCGGTCGAACGCTTGCAGTGATTTTTTTATCACATTTGTAATAGAGCCTTGTATTCAATGGGGGGGGGGAAGTATGCCTATTCGGTTTGCTTAGTTCGTGTATTTCAAATCAATTTTTCACACTAGGATTAGATAGTGTGTAATGATGCAGGTTCCTATCCCTAATGAGACAACGGGTCTGCGCGTTTAACAATTACAATCAGACTGTTGAACAAAAGGCAACTATAAAATTCGGTATTGAGAAAAATTGCGGTGAATTGGACAGAAACAAACCAAGCAACCTTTGAGATAGGGAAGAAAAAGAATAGCCGCCGCAATATTTAACTATGACACCACGGAAGGTATATCAATAAATAAATGAATGTTCTATTTATTTCTCATTTTATTTCTTCACTATACAAATATGCGGTCGACAGTCGGGAAAAGGGCCACGACAGTACAATGGGTGTGTCTCGGAGCAGGGGAGGGGGCGGGGCAATACATAAATGGAAGAAAAATAGGCGGCATTGGTGGGTGGCTATGTTGATGATCACCGCTGCCCATGTAAAATCCTGGTAAGATGAGCACAGAAAGTCTGCATCCTGAATACCCTACTAGACGAAATGAAGCAAATAAAGCATATATCAACAGGAAGGATGGTGATTATCCGGATCGGTTGCATATCAATAGAGACTCCCTGAGAAACCAGGAATGTTTACAGTAATTACGCATCAGGTTCTCCTCACCGCCTGCAAATTCGTCTCTGTATGGAAAACTAGACTTTCCCCTCAGGCCACTTTCAAGCGTACTACTACTAGTTTACTTGATGCTATCGAGTGAGCTACAAAAACCGTAGGGTAAGACAAGTACCCAAAGAGAATAAGCGAACACCACCCTCGTTGTTTTGCACGCGGAGAAATGTGGACCGTGCAAGGCACGATATGCCAACAGCGACATAAGACTAGTCACCAAGTGGACGTAAGTCGGGCGTTCAAAATACTTCATCGTATTCCACCGTTTGCATCTAAATCGGAATCAGATAACTTGAACCCTCTCTCCAGTACGCAAACAGAAGCATTCATTATATCCCCATCATGGTTATTTGTCAAGCGAAAAACTAATTCGAATGCGGGGACTGAAAGAATGGTACGATTAAGATGAGACTCAATCAAAATGTTGACTCATCTAAGATCATTTTGTACACAGGGTAATATAATCCCCCCCAGCATTGTATCCAACAGTATTGAATGGTTTATATATATATATATATATATATATATATATATATAACTGGTCAGTTTGTGAATCATCGGAAAACAGTTTGTTTCACCTATAAACTTTTATCTTTTAAATGTCGCGATGAACGTTTTCCATGCCATAATGATCGATATTCGACGAAGGAACCGTAGCAAAAACAAAGTTGAAAAGAATTCAACAAAAGTTGAAAAAAGAAGACAGAAAAGATGAAAAACAGACACGTGTACCTCTGCTCCATAATAACCACTTGAAAAGAGCTGCAGAATAAGAAAAACGAACCCCGATTTCGGGAACACCAGCAATGAAGTCTACTAAGTCGGATGGAAATATGCCCTACATATGATCTTCCAGCCACATATATTCAATTCAGTGTTGTTTTGAACAATAGGCAAAGGCTATGGCAATTGATTAACAAAATGCTGCAAACATTTGGAACACCGTGGATGATGTCACCTAAATCAGTCAACTTGACAGGACAAAACTCAGTTTGGGTGAATCTATCATTCACCTGCTCATTGTCGATATCAAACACGTGGATCAAACACAGTTCGTGACATACGACGAGTTCCAACGAAGCTGCTCACGCACCAGCACGGTAGGAACCCGTCACACGAGTCTTGAGCCTTGAATATACATGCATTTTTGGGCTGATTCACCTGGGAACTGTTTGTACATGGTATAGTTGCACATGCATCATGTGTCATTCGCGAATATGGCTACACTTTGGCACACAAGTTCGTCGAATCTGCCAACGGCATTCAAACTGGAATGTATAGGCCGCAAGTAAAACACACATGACGGCATAACCTACGCGTTGGCCAGCCTATGTGTGTTTAGGAAAGAGCGAGTCATACAGTTGAGGAAGCTCTGTGTCTGAAACATTTTTTTGCCGACAACCATGCATGAGGATTTCCAATGTGAACTATTCGTTCATTCGTATTTGGAATAAATCCCAGATCGGCTACAAAAAGCCGGAGGGGACGGGGTGGGGAAAAGGTTGAGAAATCTCACACTATTTGTGTCTCATTTACAATGACCTGATTCATAGTACGATGGTGATTACACAATTGGCGTGGGAGTAGAACGGGGAGTAGTCGAGACTGACGGGCGGAGGGAGTGAATGAATGGATGCATAAGGGTATAAAACTAACACATGAGGGTGGTAAACAACTATTTCATGCATCCTATCTAATTCCAATTGGACTCTAAACAAGTGACGATGTCGTGACAAAGGCCGATGTGACTAGTATTTGAAAACTAAAGTCATTGATCCCCTCAACTCCGAGGCAAGGGATTATTTCCTGCTGCCTTGCAGTTCGTACTTGATTATGCAAAGTCTATAGTATGCGCCCTCAAATCAAAAAACGCCGAGTGACGCTGGGGAAGTCTATCGTACCAAACTCCCAAGTAACTTCATGATCATGATCATATCCGCGATGAAGTACGTTCTGAATTCGGTTGACAATGGGTCACATTCCTCTTTTAATTATGATAAGGTTACAAAGTGAGTTCTCCGCTGAAAATGAAGTATCCTTCACTACAACCCTTCGAGCTTCATTTTATCCCTTTACAGTGGCGGTATTCATCCTGTAAGTTAGCAATGTACTGCTTCTGTTGCACGCCTGATTATTAAATAATCGTATCATAATCCGTGTGCATTAATATTCTTTGCTTAAACAGGTGAAATAAACGATGCCAAAATGGATAGCACTGAAGTCCTTTTTAGAATAATTACTAATAACTTGTGATTGGAACCGGGCGATCGTGTCGCTTAATAAAAAAATACCCGCAACCAACGTACCATCCGAATATGCCGAGTGTCACTGCCTACACTTTAAGCTCTATTGTTGTATACGCATGTTGGATGTGGTTTTCATGTACCGGGGGAGGGAGGCTGCAGGTTCATGGTTAAAATAATTCTAATGGTAACAAGCATTGCGAGGAACGATAACTGAGTCCCAAATTGTGTGGGCGTGCAATTCCAATGAACGTGTTCTCAACAACTTCGCACAGTCATCAGAAATAACAGCTGGGAACTGCTGCAGATTCCAAAAGAAACAAACAGATACAACCCCAAGACACGGCTCTCGTGTCATTTTGGTAACTTTATCTCACGAATACCTACCTATTTCTGGTTAAATTGAATGACAGTGAATCGTACTGCGAAACTGCTTCGTTCCACAGTCTACTGGAGTCAATTCCTCTTTTAGTTCAGGTATTGTGTTCTCAGTGTAGCAAATCGCCGGCATTCTGCAAACAGACATCAACTACTGAACCCATTGTTACAGACGCTGATTTGGATCATAATACTCACTCCAGCGTGAGGTGAAAATTTCGAGGAAGAATTAAACTTTTAACCCGATCATCAACACTCGAGTCTATTGTTCAGGATTTCGAGTAAAGTCAGATTGCACAAAAGTCACTGCTAGACGTCAGGAAAGATCAGGTGATTGTCAATATGTTGTAAAACAGTTAGTTTGGAGAAATCGGAAACTGACAGAGAAAAGTGCATCAGTGAATTAAATGCATCTAACGTTATACAATTTGAGACAGCCCTATTATTCCAGCGTCTATATGGAGATTTCTTGTTCAGTTTATCATGTATTTGTCTCTGACACCCTCAGTGGGTGGATGTCTAGGGTTTCGGCTGATCATCCTTCCTTTGCACCTCTCAAAATGCTCCCATGGGACCAAGCGTGTCAAATAGCCTCTGCTGAGGAAGCCTTATTCACTGTCCTCTCGTGACGGAGGTTTTGTGCCACCAAAGTGAGAGGGTGAAAAGCCGAAATCCGGGACTATAACCGTATTGGTGAACCACTAACAGTTCGCCTAAGGGAGTTGGTTAAAATACCTGATTCCGAACAAACGAAGAGGAGGTGTACAAACCACAGACAAACCCACACAGTCCGGTGCATTGAGTACTTTGGACATTTAACCCCATCCAAAGTGCATGTGATCCTAATAGACTGCAGACTCTGAGCTCGATGTCCTTCTGTCTTGTAGGTCTAGCTTTCTAGCCATAGGCTTCAGGTGGGGATCCCGAGGTTATACCCTCTCCTCGTTCAAGGCAACCGAGAAATAACAAGCCCGTAAAACCTATAAACACAGATTAGAGACTTTTTGTTCCAGCTTTATTGCGCATTCGCCAATTCTGTAATTTGTTGCCTTTTGAATATATATATAGTGATACTAGTCCTTCAACCAGCGTAACTGTTCGCGTGATGCAAAATGTTGTCACGTATCCATTTTATACTCCCACGGTAGTATTATGTCACAGTTAAACACGTACTTTGAACTTGTATTACTTTTTTTTTTTTGAAAAAGGTACCATTACGCACTTGGCGGCCTTGTCGATTTTCACGCAATCAATTCGGGATCATGGTATTCGGGGGTACGAATGGAACATTTGCACTCAGATCATGTCAGTCAGTCAGCCAGTCAACCAGTCCACTGTATCAATTGTCCCGGTAACCAAATAATTCGTGTACTCAGAATAGGTACCTTGTCGTACACACACACACACACACAACAACGCTTTCATGACCAGAAATTACCATTAGCGTTTATATTCGTTTAGCGTAGGATCCCCGTCTGTGCTCCTCTCTAGCCCCAGGTGAGTGCGGGGGGGGGGAGAAAAACATTGACCAGAACTAACAGAGATCACAATAAAGATAATACAACAATACCGCTGGTACTGCTTTTTTCAACCTGTAAAAACCATTAGCTGGAATTTGTGAACCTTAAACAAATCAATTATACATACTATATACACTTACTGAGCTCCAATTAGACGGAGTGCTTGAAACACCATGAACTGCTTTTTCTTTCACTCACCCACCCACTCGCTTATCTACCCC